>JZLH01S0189208.1:72790-87827 GCA_001188425.1 Eucidaris tribuloides | reverse complement strand
AAGAAGAGAGATAATTCACCTGGAAATAAGTTGTCCTACAGACATAATAGATTAGATACCTGATAGCTTAACGGCATGTGGAATGTGTTGCTAGGCGTATGTCGTGGTGTCATCAACATCTATGTATCGACGATTTAAAAGGCTCGTTACCACTATGTTCCTGGTGGCCACGGCACCCCAGTTTGCCCGAAACGTAGTTAAACCCGATGGGATTTGGCATGGTTTAGCTCGCGTATTCAAAGTTTTATTACGCCTCTTGATAAGTTTTCTTAGATCTATCGCGGTATCCGTTGACGGGGCCCTAGGTGGGAAAGAAATAAGCTGGCCGGAGTCCCGGAAGCTCAAAGCTCACCTACTTCGGGCCCGCGGTCTACGCACCGATGCCGAACGTACGTTTCCCTTCCGACCCGTCACACCTTCTGTTTGGGGTCCACGTACGTTTCCACGTTCTGATCTAAAGGTCTGACGACGTTTTTACGCTCTTCATGAACGCTTCTACGGATGGAACGTGAACCGCTGGATAAGCTTGGAGTTACGTTTGTGGCCACGTAAAGACAGCGTTCCCGGAACAATCAGCAACAGCTAGTGTGTAATAAAGAGACAATGGTAGCAAGTAAAAAACTTTATAATTTTTTGTTTAGATACAACCTTGTTATGTTGGTAATTTTGACAAAGCTAAAAGGAATCATTTATTCAATAAAATTTATTTCATTGCTGTGGTTTGTCTAACCTGCAATATGACGAAATTTTCTGGGCACCCAATAAGACAAAATCGCTAATTGTATCCACTGAGTACGCGTAATTGTAAATTTTAAAAGACAATGAATAGCGTGGCAATATGAAATGTTAAGTGATCATCACCAAACATATTCAAGCATTTAGAAGTTATATACTGTTCTATATAATTTACCCCGAAAAATAAGGGAGAATTTACATTAACAAAAGGGACCACGAAATTAAAATACATGCACGTGGTTCAACGAGATGAAAAACAGTGTTAACATGTTCATAAAAAATGGTACGGCCCTACAAGAGAGGCCTTAGTTGTTGATGGCCTTGTCAACATCGAGAAACACAAATGTGTATAACATATTTTATCAAGAGTGAATGTTTATGTGAACTTCACTTCAGTTTTTTTCTCTACTTTAGCGCTGTAGGCAAAATTGTTTGATTATATTTCTGTTATTACGATTAACAATTCTTGTTTCAACAAGGTCAAATGCTGATTTTGACACATTATTCAAAAATTGGCACAGAACGCGAATTTTGAACGCGACTGAAAAAAAGGTTTTCATAACTCTTTTTTATTTTTTTTGATTTTTTTTTAATACAAAGTAAACTTAGATGAAAATAAAGTGATATGAGAAAAGCTGGTTAGTTTTCTCTAATCGTGATACACCATATACCACAAAACTCCTGAGAAAAAAATATTTTGTTTTTCCTGATTGTCCGCATTCTTGGAATAATGTAGCATGCAAATATATATAGGGGGCCTACTTCTGCCACATAATTGCGAAATTGGCAGCCCTCCTTGCGCAACTTGTTAGAGGTGTGTTTCGAGCTTCCAGGGAGATCCGTGTAGTCTCCCCTCCTGCCGGCCGCCCAAGCTTTTATACTCACCCCAGACCGCCTTCGCCGTATGAGACCGTATTACATCGAAACGCACCGTATTCTTTCCAGGCCCCAAACGCGTCACTTGCCCGGCCGTACGTAACTGAACGAACAAAATGGCTAGCCATTACACAGAACCGTGAACAAAAACGCGGCAGAAAACGTGACAGAAACTTGAAGAAGGATCGTGAAATCCGGAAAATACGATGCTTCCAGTCGCCGCTACGGACCGCCTCTAAGTATTTACGGCTTATTACGTACTGTCACTATCTGTTGCGGTTTCACTCTTCGTTTTACTACGGGCTACCAGGTTTCTCATGCGAACAACCGTGACTACCGTGGGCAATTTTTTGACGGTTAAAAAATCTGGCCCGCGGCCTATCTTAACGGCAATCACGGACTGTCAACGTCTGCCCGCCCGTTCTACCGCGTGGTGTCACGTCTATCGCGTTTTTGTCCACCGGTGGCCTGAAACGGGGTTTGCCCGTGGCCGCCGGGAACAGTAGTGTAAACGCGGCATAAACATTTTTATACAATTGGATGTGTTGATGGGTGTAAGAATCTCGTTTTGTATGACTTTGTTTACTTGTCTCTAGGGGTAGGCCTACTTTGAAGGTCTAGTTCATGAGCTAGCTCTTGAGCAAGTTTACGATGGTCAGGTCATTACTAGAACCAGATACTGGTCTTTCGTCATCGTTTTTCCCCTCCGTCGTGCGCACCGGCGCAAACAAAATCTTTTTTTTTTACTCACTTGAACGCGCTATCCGCTGAAGGCGCTATCCCCGGCTGAAAGGCGCAACCGCCACTAATATCCGCCACGCACATTCATGGGGTAGAGATTACGTACGGTACCATTTCGAATGGTAATACCGCGAGCTAACCCCGTACCGTACGCGTGCGCGTAAGTGAATACAAAAAGTCCCAGGTCAGTGACCTACGGTCATTACATGAGACAGGTCAGTGTAATTTCAATACAAAGGGGCACGATTTGTTGACTGCATTAATCGCTGTTAAGGATATTGATATGCGGGGAAAACATCGGATTTTATCAAAGCAATGAGCCCAACTAACACAGATGTGTCCCGAGCCTGGCGTAAAAACGGTGCAAATTCCCCTACTTTGAGAGATACCCGTCCACAGGCGGGCGGACTAATGCAGGACATAGTTTCCTCGTTGTGATCGTCTTTCTTCTTCGCAGTTCTTGTCCAAACGGTGGCTCAAATTATTCTTGTCAAAATTCAATTGCAATTCTAACCTTTCTTCGGCAGGAATACGTAGGAATCCCTGATTCAATGCAAGCCCTTGTACTCGTATGGTAGGTCATCTCCGCGTGTGGTCGTCACGAATTTCGCACGTCTTATGCAGAACAAACATTCTCAAATGGAGTCGATATCACAATTTAGTAAATCATGCGAAGTATTAATGGTCTAGATTACACTGTAATTGTAGTCCCATCCTCCTGCTGATGTTTATTAGACACGTACGAAAACTCAGAAAACTGACAAGACCGAGTTTAATGTTTTCTCATGACGACAAACATGTACCTATTTCGAGCTGCGTTCACGCTCTTGGGAATTCCGATTGTCTAGGGTCTTTTAGGGTTCTCTTACGAAGAAACAAGTGTGTCTTATACGTTGCGATGGCGCCCTAAGCCAATAACTTTGGTGGCCCATAAAGTTCACACTACTGCTGTCTTCCTATAGTTTCATTTCCTGGGGCCCACGATCTTATCAAGTACGGTTTCTCCTCAAATGACACACTTATATCATTACGATGAGTCTTGGGATTAGATACACTGAAAAATATCGATTTGGTGTGCTATTCTTAGTGGACTCTTGTTTTCTCACTCCTTACCATTTTATCAAAGCACTCTCTCCATCGCCTTATCTCTCGGATTATCATTCGGGTAGAAAGTTACGTGTAGGCCTAAGCCATAACAAAATGTCAGTTATTGAACACAGTCCATAATATGGTAATAATTAATTAGTTCAAGTGCGGTCACTTGTCCAGTGAATGTGCTCATGAACATTCCATAACATTAAAAGTGATTCAACCTCGGTGAATTCTTTGCTCTGAATATTTCACTACAAAATGTTGTTTACAACTATAGCAATAAAATGTGTTCAGCTGGTACATGTACATTACAGCGTGGGACTGTCACTTACTGCTTACTTTCTTTAACTGTTTAGAACAACCCTTAGCTCTCATGTTTTCTTAAATGACAGAAATCAAATGATCCGGTAACGCTGGGGATCATAAATTTATCTCAACGAGTATCACTCGCCATTCCAAAGTAACACACTTCGCGATATTGACGTATATGGGTAAAATCACATTGGGTTTGCAATTTGTGCAAGTTCCCGATTATAACCACAAACTTCAACTGTCATGACACGGGTCTTCGATGACAAAGAGAAATGAGTTTCGACAACTGAGAACTTTTCTACTTGAAATTATTTGTGATGAAGTTCTGGTGAAACATTTTATTTTAGATTGAGTCTTTGCTTTCTTTTGTAAAATTCAGTTCATTTGTCCGACGTATATCTTAAGAAGAACCTTATATTACGTAATAAGCGCATAAAGCAATAAATTAGCTCTAGATTCAGAGATATGGCATAAACGTCAGCTTCTTATCACAACACATACACGTGTTCACTGATGATGTAGTCATTCCTGTGCCTCTACAAGATCCCATTAACATGCACCCTGTCAGATCGAGGTTTGACATATTTATAGTAAATTTCGGAAATGTACATGTGTGAATATTTTTCACACCACATGTCGTTTCCTCCGTTTAAAGATCCGTCTGATATCTCGATGTCTATCATGATTCGGTTTGAAATGGTTAAAATATGCTTTTCAAGGCTTGGTGATGTCATAAGGATTTACATGCCCCGTGTTGGCTTTAAAGACAGTGTGGAAAAATGTGAGCATTCTACTCTAAAAAGAGAATTTTGATATTAAAATTTGACAGTATCAAATTATAAACAACCAAGAATATAAAAAGTCTTTGAAAAATTGCTCCCTTCAAGATATCCATAAATGAATGTCACCCCGATGATAAATGTCAACCAAATGGTTTATTCTAACACTGACGTCTATAAGGTGCAGTAAAATCAATCACTTACAGATTATCAGTTTTAACACTATATTAATTTGACTTTGAACTGTTTTATTTTGGGGCTTCATTTTTTGCACCACACTTTAAACATTCAAAGGACCATGCATCTCAGACATTTTTTTGAAGTTTTTGTTGCCTTTAACATGCTTAAGATAAACGTGTTCAGCCAGTGTGTATTTCACTAGCTATGCATGACATATGGATCTGAAGCCTTGGCTACAACGACGAACATGAAATACAAACTCACAACTGGGACATATTTAAGACAAACGTGAATATGAGCTGGACAGCTTTACAAGAAAGCACACATTCCCAACACTTCAATAGTGGGATAAAGATAGGAAGGAAGTAATAAGCCATGGTGAAAAGATGAATTCACAATAATCGCTTATGTTCCTATCAATTTCTTTGCTCCTACTTGGAAAGGCCTTCACCAGTCGGCTGATTATATGATGAAAATGATAATGATGATGATGATGATAATGATGAGGATGGTGATGATGATGAGGATGATGATGATGATGATGATGATGATGATGATGATGATGATTATGAAAATGGTGGTGATGATTCTGATGTTGATGATGATGATGATGATGATGATAATGGTAATGACGATGATGATGATGATGGTGATGATGATGGTGGTGGTGAATAAATGATGATAATAAGGATGATGACTTTGTCCACATGCATAGATTCAATGATACGAATTATCAAATTAATGTTTAACAAACTTATCATTAAAATATATCAGTGCTGTAGCAGAAGATCATTCGATATTATCCACTGTCACTCCATATTTACTCATCCCTTCTAAGCAGAGGGACTTTGACTTGAAATCCTCCCAGCGCTGTCCAACATTTCAGTGACTGTTTCCAGTAATATCCCTTGTAAATCGCATTCCTTTCAACAACATTTTGAACAGTTCCCAAACCCCAACTCAAGTCATTCCGCAAAACAATTAGATTTATCAGGAATAACCCTTCCGCTTCATACAATGAATTTTTGCGTGGTTACTATGATGACACTAGTTCGTGTGTTTGTGCTTCAAATAAATATTATGATATGACAGTAAATCTTTGCTACGGGTCTCTGAATAGTCAGATTTAAAAGAACAGAAGTCACTCTAACAGACAAAATCTTTTCGGAGTTTCATATGTCTTCCGCATGCAAAGGGCGCTCATTCCTATGTTGAAATTTAACCAATGCATTGTACGTATAAACCTATACTGGATACGTTCATATTCATTTACATCTGCTTTATAAATTACATAAAATACCGACTGTTTTCACATTGGATGAAAGAAAACACAGATTAGTGAAGAAATTATTTCACATCAACGTAATATTACCCATGTATTTTCAGCAAATACCCTCCCTACTCAAAAGTATTGCAACATACAATATAACGCATACATTTTACGTTGAAGGGGTCTTTCTATAATGATGTCAAAATGAAGTTTATGATTGGAAAATAACAAATTATTTGAAAAGACATCAATTAATATTCTTTCTCGTTTCTTCTCCAAGGCGGAGAGATGATCAAATGCAGGTGCGCCCACGACAGAGGGGCTGGAACATAAAATTTTGCATTTTTTCGCCTCCCTATAGGGGTGGGGTGTTAATTAACACTAGCATCGTAATTCGGTTTCATATTACCAATGAAACGGTTTTAATGGTTTGGAAAGACTTCCAGCAAACAAAAAATGTGAGTATGTTCCTCTGAAGGGGTCTCAGAAAGAAGACCACGCCCCTCGAAGACGAAAGTGACCTCCTATCTTCATAAGACAGTGACAAGGAGCAAACGCCCCATATTTTAAACGAGACCTCTGCAAGTTATAATTTCTTATTCTTTCTCAATTCTAAAGGCAGTTTATTATTGTAAACATCTTAAAATTTGCTGTCATGAGACTTCTCAGTACATTGTATATAATGATGCGAAGAGAAAGCCATCATCTTTAATTAGTAGCCTTATCCTCCTTGTCACTGTCTTATGAAGACAGGAGGTCACTTTCGTCTTCGAGGGGCGTGGTCTTCTTTCTGAGACCCCTTCAGAGAAACATACTGATATTATTTGTTTGCTGGAAGTCTTTCCAAACCATCAAAACTGTTTCATTGGTAATATGGAACCGAATTACGATGCTAGTGTGAATTAACACCCCACCCCTATGGGGAAGCGAAAAAAATGCACAATTTTATGTTCAAGCCCCTCTGTCGTGGGCGCGCCTGTATTTGATAATCTCTCCGCCTTGGAGAAGAAACGAGAAAGAATATTCATTGATGTCTTTTCAAATAATTTGTTCTTTTCCAATCATAAACGTAACTAGGACATTATTAAGAAAGACCCCTTCAACGTAAATTGTATGCGTTATAGTGTATGTTGCAATACTTTTGAGTAGGGAGGGTATATGCTACTTTATCATGGGAAATGACGGACATACTCTTTATTACGAATGGGTGGTTGTCTTGAAGATCAAGCCAATGTCCCAGTTATTTACCGGTTGTTGGCACCATTGGACTACCAAATCTTCATTCTTTCATCCTTTCAGTACCAAGCACATGTGCACAAACCATAGTTAATTGTGCTTATAAGGGGGTGGGACAAAGAAATTTAAAGAATAAATTTGTCTAACATCCAACTTGTTTAAAGGCAGTGGATCTCATTTGCAAACATCCCCACAGACCAGGAAAAGATAATACATGCCCTTAGGCTATTGATAAAGGGCATGTCTGTGAAATCTGGGGGTCATTAATTACATAGAATTTGAAAAATGCGAAAGAAGAACAATAGCTGTTTAGTGTACGTCCTATGGTAGGAATTTTTTCTCGCGAGAAAAAATTCAAATCACAGTTTAACGGTCACTATAATTCCACTAAAACTGAGTTTCTAGCTCCTATATTTTGCTAAACGTTCCCAGATGGCATTTTCTTCTAAATGCCATTGTATATACACAATGTTAATTTTTAGGCATGCAAATGAGATCCACTGCCTTTAATGAGGCGACACCAAAATGCTTCCTATATAGAAACACCATCTAAACATTCTGGTCATATCTCACAAGGCTGATCCTGTCATCACATTCACAACTATAGATGATTCGCATTCTACCTCCACGTTCTTAGAGTATGGTAGCGGCCAGACAAGATGGTTGGTATATGAGCCCCCCCCCCCTTTTTTTTAATAAATGTAATTAATGTATACGTCGCCGAGTGTTTTAGAGTTACCAACTTAATTTAAAACACACAAGAACAACAAAATAATAATATATGTATTCTCCCCGCTAAATTTGGTTTAATTTCAGCTACAGTGGACAGGTTAAAAGCGCAAACATCGTTTTGCTAAATAGTGAAAAATGAAAATTTTACTGCTTTTTTAAATAGACCTCTATGTGTTTCTTTAGATAGGCCTTTATCATTCATTACTGCCCTGAAAAGCACATGCTCTGAAAAACTTCTATTTTTTTTTTTTGGGGGGGGGGGAGAAATTGATGAAGAGTAAAACACTCGGGGCGGCTCCCCGACCGTTTTGCCATATGCGGCATCTGATTTCCAATAATCTAAAAATCACAAGTTGTCTCTATAAACAGGATTTAGTAGGTCTGATGTTGTTTTCTGATTTCTTGTGACAATACCTGTAGAATGCTTTGTGAAAGATTGACGGAAAAGTTGTATTTTCTAAGATTGGAAGAAGTCCTCAATTTACGACACATCACTCCAGAATTAAGTTTTTGCTGTGAAAATTTCGTAGTCATGCATTGCCGAGTTGTTGTATGATTTTTATCAAAAAGTGCTGTGTCAGTGAAGTTGTGTAACTTTCTATGGGGTCAATTTCTATTAGGACCGGGGATTACTTCAATACTGGTAAATTGATGCATGTTCCTCCTCATGTAACCAAATTCAAGATAAATCCTTTCAGCCTGAATATACACTCTAACTAGCGAGTATAAGTTTACATGTTTCAAGTCATTCATTTGGTTCTTAAAGGTAAATGACATGATTGGGGGTAGTCCTCAACTTGGGGCTGAAACTACTCTAGAATCAAGTAAACTATGCAAGGATTCTCCTGTGAAAATCTTGTAGTCAAACGTTGACTCATTCTAAAATAAACAATGTCAATATCACTCGTAGCACGGAAACCTGTTGTGTGACTCTATATGGGGCTTATTTTTATCGTCCCCGGATGAAATTAAGATACTCCTATGTTTATGCTTGATTCTCCTAAAGTAAACAAATTACAGACAAATCCTCCCAGGTGGGAGATCCACTCCTGCTAGTGTAAAGTTGGTATACATTTCAACTCATTTGGTTCTTGAGGCATTTTCAAGTGTTCCCAATCGTGTCACTAACATTTAAGGTAATTTTTAATTCTCCTGATCATGTCACTGAACTTCATCTCATGCCTAACAACCATCCTCTACTCTCTTCGAAGATCATAATGAAATCAATGCTAATTGGTTTATGTTCAAGCTCCGGTTCTGCTTAAGTTGTAAGTGAGCGTAAGAAGGGTTATTACACGAATGATTACTTTTATTTTCACTCGCAGACCAAAATGAGACTCTATGACTCTATGTTTTCCCTGAGCTTCTACGACGTAATTTTAAGTGGAAATAACAGATTAATTGCATAGTTTGCCCGGGGGCAAACAAAACTGACATGATCTAAACAAGATTGACACGCTAAGTAATCGAAGAGGAAGTATAATGAGATGTACTACATGAAGACAGTAGTCAGTATTTTAACTCAGTAATCAGCCAAGACTGAGCATATTGGATAATTTCTATTGACATGATGGTTCTTCTGTCTACCTCTTCCCCTATGTTAAAGAGTCTAAACGATATCGCAGGACAGTAACATGATTTGGAGAAATCGAAAATGTCTGAAGAATCGAATTAGTTGAAACACATGTTACCAATATATACACTATCTGGAGTGTATCTCAGGCTGGAAGGATTTGTTTTGAATTGTTTTCTTTGAGGAGAAACAAGCATGAAATATACAAGTACTGTAATAAAGAATGACTTTGATAGGAATTGTACCCGTAGAAAGCTACACAACTATTTGTCTGTCTCATTGATTACTCATGGCAATGGTTGAAAAAGCAAATTAAGCAAACATTTAATCGTGAAATTCTCGATTCTAGATCCCAGAATGAGGACTACTTCAAAATCAAATATCGCCATTTCCCCTTTAAACGATTATATTTTGAATTTTAGATGAAATGAGCTCATCATATACATTATCTTAAAATCGTTTAAACATGTAATAAAAAGTCTTCACCTCTCACTGAGCCTATAATAGAGGTAGAAAACCCACTTTTCATGACAATAAGGACTGTCATAAATTCAAATTGAATAAAATGAAGTCGTCGGTGTCATTTAATTTAAATTTAACTCTACTGTTGCACACACAACTGGCGCAAACCTCCTATGGAGTGTGAATGTACAAATGATTCAATATATCTTTAAGATATACCTTGTAGATTGCGTTTGGAGTACAAATCTAGATTATCATATTGTGTGTATCATTCTGTAGACCACATTATGTAATAAATCCTATGAAGGGCCTATGAAATCAGTGACACCCACTTGAATTCACTTTTGGTGATTCTCACGACTATCGTTTAAATATGTCAGTGTCATTATTTCGATGAGTCTGGAAAACATTCAGCTAATCACTGAAGTGGAATGTAGAAAATTTTGAAGACATATATGAAACGACCCACAACTGTATTCACAGACATTTCCTTCCGACATGTCCGGCGAACTAATTCCCGTCATGGGCCTAATTATGGATGATAAAGTACATGACGCTCGCTCCTGGTGCTCCTTTCGAAAGTTACCGTCTGTATGACATTGGAAGTCAATCATTGTAACAAATTAGTAGTCAACGCTTTTCTTGAAACTTAACCCGTTGGAGACTAAGTACGAGATATCTCAGACCAGAGTCTATGGAAAATGCGTGTTATTACGAAATGAAATTGTCTCCAACGGGTTAATAAAAAAAAATAAGATATAACATTTTTACTCCGGCCAAACATAGCTCATTTGATCTTTTGTCTCACATCAAATGATTCGTTCGGTACGAATATAAACGTCAGCCTATTTATACCTGATCCAAATTTCGATGTTTTGACTGATACATTTGTAGATTTCCTTTGATGCATCAGTTAACGAGTATCCCCCCCCCCCTCGGCCTTTTAGGGTTATGTCCCACCATAATCTCTTTTATTTACCTCAAATGTTCCAACATCTCCTTCATCAACAATCATTTTTTCCTCTTTGATTGTCTTGTAATTTTACTGATTTCTTGTGTTACAGTAAAATCATGAAAATCAATAAAGCTGGAAAAAATTCCTCCTTAATTCCTGCAATGTGATCTAAGTTGGACTTTGGAGGAGGAAGAGGGCAACTCCTCTTTGTCGTAACCCCCCCCCCCACACACACACACACACACACAATCACCCTACTTATTTATGACTGAAATTCCATACCCCCACCGACACCTACATTCCATGATATCAAGTGTATTTGGTATGGCCTACTCATCTTTCGACAAGTATGTTATGAACGTACAGAAATGAATGCAAATAACAAAACAAATGACATTAAAATGATATTGAATATACGTTTGCACATTTTAATGTCATTGTCAGATAATTGATTGATTGATTTGTATACTCTCAAATTCTGACGTGTGTAGGTGTCGAATGAATTACAACACTGAAAATAGAATTGTATTTCTGTTGGAATAGTGACTATCGTCAATATATCTAAAAACTAGAAAAAACACTATTTCTTACAATTTTCCACTGGTTAGACCGGTGTCCGATGAATGTTTGATATAAAAAGCAATGATATGCCAATTTACGACGAAAGGAGAACACACCAATTGATAAAACAGCACCCAGATCATTGAACAACCCATCCTATTCAGCCCTAGATCAATACACTCTCATTGCAGGACACAACATTTTGATGGGTTGATGCCCTAATCATTGACTTTGAAAATAACTACTGGACTAGAAATGTGAAAGACTTTATATGAATAAAGAAGGGTCAATCAATATGAACTCTACTATACCAATTGTCACGTATTTTGGTCCAATGATCGCAAGACTGCAGACAGCAACGAGAAAATATGTGACTGATCACTTCTTATGACAGGTGTATGACAAAGTCCACAGGAGTGGATGTTTGAACTACATTTTATGATTACCCACAGAGGATGAAAGTCGTCTGTATTACGAACTGACAGTGTGTACCATTTTGTTTGATTTACTAATATGGCTGGGGTTGTTTTAATGATTACAATTGACCAGTTCATGTTTTTGCGATATGGGATAAAACGATTAGTTTACTTGTAGAAACTCGTGTGGATTGATTTTGACTCGTGTCTGGTTCGATGTGCGTGTGTATGTGTATGTGTATGTGTGTGTCTGTGGTATGTGTGTGTGTGTGTGTGTGTGTGTGTGTGTGTGTGTGTGTGTGTGTGTGTGTGTGTGTGTGTGTGTGTGTGTGTGTGTGTGTGTGTGTGTGTGTGTGTGTGTGTTGTGTGTGGTGCCGCGAATATGGGATTGTTTCTTGTTTCTTCTAATGAAGGCAGAGCAGCGCAAAAAAAAAAAAAAAAAACATTGCACAAAAAAGTGTGTTTAAGAATGAGTCGGCATTTTTTTTTTTTAATCAGTAATGTGCATTTTGTGGGGATTATGTGATACAAGGGAAAAATGCCGTATCTGTCTGTGTGTATGTGTATGTGTGTGTGTATGTGTGTATGTGTGTCTGTGTGTATGTGTGTGTGTGCGTGTGTGTGAGTGTCTGTCTGTGTGTATGTGTATATGTGTGTATATGTTGTTATATGTGTGTATGTTGTGTGTGTGTGTGTGTGTGTGTTGTGTAGTGGCGTGTGTGTGTGTGTGTGTGTGGTGTGTGTGTGCGCGCGCGTAAGCGCGTGATTTGTGGATTGTTTCTTGTTGTGTGTTTCTTCTCTTGTTTGTTTGTTTGTTTTATTTTCGCGTCATAAAAAGAAATATACAAATATACACAATTAACTTGAAAAACTTAAAGAACATTATATACAAATATACAGAAATAAGTACATATATAAGGATACTGAATAACACTACAGGCTCGACTATATTACAAACAAAACATATACAAAATAAAATAACAGAGAGGGAATAATGGATAAGACAAGAAAATAAAAAAAGAATTGGGGAAGACGGCTGGATAACCCATATCAGCTGCACTAATATAGTGCTGCTGTCTTCCATGGGGACCAGTTGGATGGGGGGGGGGGTGAATTGTCTATGTAAATGGCTGAATTAACATTATTTTATTAAAGGTCTCGAGATACCACAAACTGAATAGGCAAGGGTTTCTATATTTAAATATTAGATAAATTGCAACATGAACCGTAGAAATTAACATTCATTCAATTGGCAAGGATCGTTTAAATAAGGCAAAGTGATTTGCAGTTACGATGGTGTGGGAAGGCTATTGTATAGCTTTGCCCCCTCTGTAGAAAAATGTGCGTTTGCAACTGTTTGTACGAGGTTTGGGAAGAAGAAGATTATGGTGTCGTAATGGTAAGGTCTATGGGAAAAGAAAATATTTTCTTGCAAATAACTGGGTGTCAAATATTGAAAACTTTAAACATCATAATTGAATATGACAAATCTGGCGAGATTTCAAAGTTTGCCATTTTAGAATTTCATGCATTGAAGCATAGAAAAGTGTAATTGAGGCTTAATTTTCAAAATAATTCTTCTGCTCTGTTTGGAGTTTCTGCAGTTGATTTACAAGTTGTTCAGATGAGGATTCCCGCATTATAATGTCTGCCATAATCTAGATGGGCAAAATGACTGTTTGGTATATCAAATTTAGTGTTTTCTGTTTATGATATATCGTAAACGACGGAGAAAGGAAATCATGCGACCAACCTTTTACACAGATGATTAATATGCACATCCCATTTAAGTTTCAGCATCGATATACATACCCAAGTATTTCACACTTTCCCACTTGATTGATTACATGACCTTTATGCTTAGGTCCAGTCTGTTATACTTTTTAAGCATATGTTATTCCAATTAACATACTCACGGTTTTGTCATAATTAATTTTTAGTCTGTTTTTGGTAATTCCATCTGTCAAGATTTACAAGTTCATTTCGTAAAATTGATTGAACTGTATGTGGGTCTTTATGAGAAAAGTAAATGACGGTGTCGTCCGCATACAAGTGAACTTTACATGAATCGAAAGTAGAGGCAAGTTGTTAAAATAAAGATTATAATAACAGTGGCCCTAAGATGGACCTTGGGGCACTCCCAGCTCAATAGGTTAACTCCTCAGAAATGCAGTTGCCAATACAAGTTACAAATTCTCCTATCTGAAAGGATAGTGTTTCGAACTCATTTAAGCGAGGTGCCACTGATCCCAATTTCAATCAGTTTATTCAGAGGGCATTTAATGTTGACAATCAAACGCTTTTTAAGTATCTACAAACTACACCCGTGTACTTTCTTTCGTCGATGGCTTTCAGCATGCATCGGTTGACTTTAATCAGTGCAGTAGAAGTGGAATGTTTTGGACGAAAACCCGATTGCTCTCATCGTGTCTTTGTCAGTATATTATTCTTGGTCAGATGTTTCGCACATTAGCGAAATGGTGATTGAACTGATTTGCCATGCTCTGGCACTGACTGGGTGAGGTTGTGAAGCGGAACCTTTCTTTGGTAACAGAGAACCAACGTTTCCAGACTTACTAGCATTTTGTTCTTTTGTTAGATGTTCAGTATAATAGCTTCGTTTCGATTTTTAATCAAAGGCTGTAACTTGTTTTCAATACACGTATATCTTTCAGGCGTTTTTGTCCTGGGACTTTATAGCTTTGCTTTTAGCTATGTCTCTTTTCTCATGAGTTCGAAATTGAATCGTTCAGCCATGGTGATTTATTTGTTCGCACTCTCCTTGTTTTAAGAGCATGTGCTTGTCTCACACATTAAACAATAATTTTACAAATTTTTCTGTGGCTTCATTAATGTCATTTTCCTCCTCAACCTCCACGCAGTTCAGCTTTGATAAGTCAGAACTGAACATTTCCATATCAACACCTTTAGATTTTAATAAGTAACATCAATTTACACATGATTGAGTCGGATGGACTTTCCAAATAAGGTAACTCATTGAATGGTCACTTACTCCAATTGTGTATGACACCATGACACTTGATCATTTCAATACTATTCGTCAATATGTGATCAATCAACGAATAAGATTTCATTGGTGATCTGGTACATTCAGTG
>JZLH01S0189208.1:60665-72765 GCA_001188425.1 Eucidaris tribuloides | reverse complement strand
AATTCACTTGGTGATTCTCACGAACATCGTTTAAATATGTCAGTGTCATTATTTCGATGAGTCTGGAAAACATTCAGCTAATCACTGAGTGGAATGTAGAAAATTGTGAAGACATATATGAAACGACCCACAACTGTATTCAACAGACATTTCCTTCGACATGTCCGGCGAACTAATTCCGCGTCATGGGCCTAATTATGGATGATAAAGTACATGACGCTCGCCTCCTGGTGCTCCTTTCGAAAGTTACCGTCTGTATGACATTGGAAGTCAATCATTGTAACAAATTTAAGTCAACGCTTTTCTTGAAACTTAACCGTTGGAGACTAGTACGAGATATCCAGCCAGAGTCTATGGAAAATGCGTGTTATTACGAAATGAAATTGTCTCCAACGGTTTAATAAAAAAAAAATAAGAATATAACATTTTTACTCCGGCCAAACATAGCTCATTTTGATCTTTGTTCACACATCAAATGATTCGTTCGGTACGAATATAAACGTCAGCCTATTTATACCTGATCCAAATTTCGATGTTTTGACTGATACATTTGTAGATTTCCTTTGGCATCAGTTAACGAGTATCTCCCCCCCCCCCTCGGCTTTTAGGGTTATGTCCCACCATAATCTCTTTATTTACCTCAAATGTTCCAACATCCCTTCATCACAATCATTTTTTCCTCTTTGATTGTCTTTGTAATTTAACTGATTTCTTGTGTTACAGTAAAATCATGAAAAAAAAAAGCTGGAAAAAATTCCTCATATACTTCAATGATGTGAGTAAGTTGGACTTTGGAGAGAAGAGGGCAACTCCTCTTTGTCGTAACCCCCCCCACACACACCACACACACACAATCACCTACTTATTTATGACTGAAATTCCATACCCCCACCGACACCTACATTCCATGATATCAAGTGTATTGGTATGGCCTACTCATCTTTCGACAAGTATGTTATGAACGTACAGAAATGAATGCAAATAACAAAACAAATGACATTAAAATGATATTGAATATACGTTTTGCACATTTTAATGTCATTGTCAGATAATGATTGATTGATTTGTATACTCTCAAATTCTGACGTGTGTAGGTGTCGAATGAATTACAACACTGAAAATAGAATTGTATTCTGTTGGAATAGTGACTATCGTCAATATATTAAAAACTAGAAAAAACACTATTTCTAAATTTTCCACTGGTTAGACCGGTGTCCGATGAATGTTTGATATAAAAAGCAATGATATGCCAATTTACGACGAAAGGAGAACACACCAATTGATAAAACAGCACCCAAATCATTGAACAACCCATCCTATTCAGCCCTAGATCAATACACTCTCATTGCAGGACACAACATTTTGATGGGTTGATGCCCTAATCATTGACTTTGAAAATAACTACTGGACTAGAAATGTGAAAGACTTTATATGAATAAGAAGGGTCAATCAATATGAAACTTACTATACAATTGTCACGTATTTTTGTCCAATGATCGCAAGACTGCAGACAGCAACGAGAAAATATGTGACTGATCACTTCTTATGACAGGTGTATGACAAAGTCCACAGGAGTGG
The DNA here is from genome assembly GCA_001188425.1 of Eucidaris tribuloides. Lineage (NCBI taxonomy): Eukaryota > Metazoa > Echinodermata > Echinoidea > Cidaroida > Cidaridae > Eucidaris > Eucidaris tribuloides. Next base: position 71,187 of record JZLH01S0189208.1, on the reverse strand, counting down.
ATGTTTGAACTACATTTTATGATTACCCACAGAGGATGAAAGTCGTCTGTATTACGAACTGACAGTGTGTACCATTTTGTTTGATTTACTAATATGGCTGGGTTGTTTTAATGATTACAATTGACCAGTTCATGTTTTTGCGATATGGGATAAAAACGATTAGTTTACTTGTAGAAACTCGTGTGGATTGATTTTGACTCGTGTCTGGTTCGATGTGCGTGTGTATGTGTATGTGTATTAACGTGTGTAGTGTGTAGTGTGTAGTGTGTAACGTAAGTGGTAGTGTGTGTGTGTGTGTGTGTGTGTGTGTGTGTGTGTCTGTGTGTGTGTGTGTGTGTATGTCTGTGTGTGTGTATGTGTATGTGTGTGTGTGTGTGTGTGTGTGTGTGTGTGTGTGTGTGTGCGTGCGCGCGAGATATGGGGATTGTTTCTTGTTTCTTCTATGAAGGCAGAGCAAGCAAAAGAAAAAAAAAACATTGCACAAAAAAGTGTGTTTAAGAATGAGTCGGCATTTTTTTTTTAAATCAGTATGTGCATTTTGTGGGGGATTATGTGATACAAAGGAAAAATGCCCGTGTCTGTCTGTGTGTATGTGCATGTGTGTGTGTATGTGTGTGCGCGCGCAAGCGCGTGATTTGTGGATTGTTTCTTGTTTTGTGTGTTTCTTCTCTGAAGGCAGAGCAAGCAAAAGAAAATACATAGAAAAAATGAGTGTTTTAGAATGAGTCGGCATAAAAATATAGTTTAATAGTTTTCAAACAGTATCTGTAGACCTTACGGTACATCTTGTGGGGGATTATGTGATATGAACAAAAATGCCCTTTTACCGCATAAAAACATTGACGCAGTATGTCAATCATAATTCAGCCTTGTTTCCTTCGTTAGGTTTGAGAGATTTGATAGTCGAGGCACCGTCCATATATACTAAGCAGTTTATCAACCCCTGACACGCACTTTTATAGGGGGAAAGGAGAAGGTACATATTGACAAGGAAATCAATTACAAGGAAAGGTATAACGCTGACCTGAAGGAGATAACATACGTTGAAAGTGAGAAAAGTTGACTGATGTTTTCCAAACCATTCAAGAAATGGCGCGTCTCTCCAACGTTTCTTGTCACCTGCAGTCCGCAGACGAATGAGCGATTTATCTCTGATCCTTACCCAAATAATTGAACGGAAATTTTGTCGTCTGCTCGCAAAAAATCCTTCCGATTACATAAACAAGGTAGAGAGATCTATAAACAAATATGTGGAAGACATTCGCGTACCTGCCTAAAGGATTCCCCGCCAACAGGGTTCCGTGAGCGTAGGAAGGGTAAAACACTACAGATAACATGGCACACATGACATCACGTCCGAGTTTGGAATAACGTTACGGTATTGAATGATCTATACTATCTTACACCCACACAGAAAAACATACCGTGAATGATTAGCGATGTTTCATCGTGGAAGCATGCCACAACCCTCGCAAAGAACTGTCAAGTACGACTTTCTGAAATTCCTTCGAACTTCTCTAACCCCTCTCATCCCAAGGCGGTGAATAGGAGACAAGGTTTATATAAAACAATCAAGCGATACCCACAAGAATAATAATAATAATAAGAAATAAATGTGTTTATCGACGATTGAGCTATTGCAGCTGTGATGAATGTGCGGGGAATCGGTTAGATGTGTTGAGATGATATCTGAAAAAAAACACACCAAAAAGACTCAAGAAAATGTGACATGGTAACATGCAACCATGAATAATCAGCCATGAAATCAATCCATCCGACCTATGACACAGTGCTTGATATTTGATCACTATCATTATTTATTAAAGGGTTTGAATCATAATGTATTCAAAGAGATGACATTATTCTCAACATGTGTATTGCGTGATCAAATTTTGTAATTTTCCCGTTCTTGATATTATTTTCCTGTTTTCCCTTATATCGGTACTTGAATATTTTCATGTTGATGTTTTGATAATGTGATTACCTTGAAGCTTTTAAATCGTAATTTCGTAATTTTCAACAAAATATGTTTTGAACGATTCATTTTCTCATCTTCCTCCGGGAAAAACAATCACACGAGATGAGATAATCGTTCTTCACATTTATGCTTCCACATACACAAACATACACAACTCCCCCTCACATATACACACAAACACATACAGAAACACACAAACACATCTGAAAACAAACAAACAAACAAACAAACGAAAACACAAACACAAACACGTACATACGAATTTCAATGTATACGGAGATGAGAGTCAGGTTGATCTTATCTTTAAAATGGTGTTTTGAAGCAATACTGATGAAACGAATATATTTGATGTCATATACATGTAATCAGTCTTATCTCTGATTTGTAATAATTGAGTTCCTACTTTGTCAAAGTACAAGTATGATAGAGTATAGAAGTGTGACGTCACGCTGGTTCAGAAATATGTGTGGACAATGACGGAACCATGTGGGGCGCGTCGCAGCTGGTTGTTTCTACCAGTGGGAGAGCTGCAATTGCACTAAGTTATGGTTTTACTATTGTCTCCGCATGTTTCCAAAGCAGTTTGACGTCATCACTTCTGCTTTTTATTGACAGGGGCATGGGTTGCATGATAATTGCAAATCGCTTTGCTCGTTGTTTTTTTATCAACATCAGACCACTCGTGACTGAGATGTTGTTAGAAATTTCTGTTTCAGGGCATGTGGCGTTATTTTTTTTTCTTCAGGTCAAGTTTAAGTATTTCCTGGAATTACTTATTCAGGGGCCGTGGAACTGGTATACCTTTCCAATCTCCAAGATTGAAATTAAATATAATTCTATTCAATGAACCTTGCGCCAAAATTTGACTCACTAAACAACGCGCTATTTGTCTTATGAGCTGTCAAATTCACAGCTTAAATTTTGACTGTTCCATTTAAATGTTTTCGATAATGTCTGTACATATTTCGATTTTACTGTTTCACCCTTTTTACGACATGTGAAATAAACAAAACAGTGAAAACAATATTCAATGACTAACAATTCATTATGTTTTTACTTTTGCGCCTTCGTTAAGAAATCGTCATTCATCTTTATAGCCCGGAGTATCACTGCCCAATTATCATTTTCGTCACTTGATTAATGCATTTTTGAAAACACAAAGAATGTTGTTTTTCGTCAGCACCTGAATATGACAAAATTCTAAAGACGATTGAATATGATAAATTAAACACATCCAGCTTTATACAGTGTCATTCACTTTCAGCTTTATTGTGATTTTACTACAGCAACTGGCGTTTTATTTAATATCCTAATGTGTATAATTAAAGATTAGATTGAGTAAATGTAGAACAACATTTTAATACCAACTGTTTTCAAACCTTCTGTGAACAGATGACATTCTGAAAGTGACACTATATAGTACTAACAGGAAAGAGTACAGTAATTGAAAACAACACAGCACTTTGTTTTTGACAAATCCTCTACATAAATCCCCACAGTTGTATTGCAACTGAGGAGGTACTTAGGTAGAAACTTCACGTGTTCAAACTGCCCATCCTACAGCTATTACATATTACGTGAATTAGTCCCACATTACAATGCAAAGTAATAATCTTTTCACCAGTGGCGCAAATCCACTTTGAAATGTAGAGGGGACATTACATGTTCATCCGCGGCCAAATCCCTGGTCCAAATTGTCCCGGTCACGCATGTCGCCGAAAAGGGGGGGGGGGGGGGAGTTAGTGGACGATAAAAAAATTTCCTCCAATCACAGTCCAAAATTTCCCCCGGCACGCCAGCCGCCGAAAACATCGTCGCGACGGGGGGGGGGGGGGGGAGGGACGCCAATTTTGTCTCCAAATCAAAGTCACAATTTTTCGCGTTTCACGCCACCCCCGAAAATCGCTCACCGCGGGGGGGGGGCGGGGGAGGGGGTGTAGTGCGATTTTTTTTTTCTGCCAGATTCAAGCACACATGACAAATCGTGAGGGGGGGAAACATTTGATATTGTGTCCCCCACCTTCAAATTCGTGGGGGGACATGTCCCCCTGTCCCCCTGGATTTGCGCCCCTGCTTTCACCTGGAAACCAATAAAATGTGGAATTTCGATGAAAGATTTTCCATCATCAACCAGTACACTAGATTCACTTTAATATTTCCTGAAAAATATCAGCCTACTTCCAGTGTATAGAGAATGCATCACAATGTTGTATTGTTGTATCCGTCAGTCAGAGTATTTCAATCGCTTTCTTTTTGGGTCATTATGGAACCTACATAGCATTCGGGTAGTTATAGTCTTCATACTACAGGGACAATTAATAACATGACTCAATTGTGTAAGATAAGCATCAAAACAATCAAATCGTGATTTCCAGAAAGAGACATCATTTCCTAAGTACATCATAAAAGGATGTTTGCTGTGATAGTTGTTCAGAATCCGACAGGGAGGATCAAAAGTAGAAAGGGAAATCTATCTTGATTTAACCAGTACACGCGTGTGTATAATGCATGGTCTTTGTTCACAGGAGGTGCATGAGTAACATGAAGACCTACTAAAACTTGAAAAGCCAGCCTCCTGCGACAAAACATTTTATATCTGGCATTTATTTCTGTCGTATTGAAGTTCTTTCTTATACCACATACATCTGAACATCGCTCTCAGCGAAACATACGATGTTAACCCTTACAGGTACAAATATCTCTTTTGCATGGCTCCAGAGACGCAACAAATCATCACTTGTTTTTTCTTTAGGCTAGTTTGACACGTCACAAGAAATGTTAATAGACAAAACACTAAAGGCCATTTAGTATGTGTGTGTAGCTCACTGAACTGGCTCAGTTCAGTATTTCAGTTCTACATCTATTGGTCTAAGAATACTAATATGTATGAAATTGGTACATAAAACATGTACAATTTGCCACGTAGTAAGAATACAAATATTATGATACACATTTGAAATTTACAAATACATTTCACATGGGCCTATCATGCATGCTAAATACCCATGTAGGATAGACTAGTGATGTAAGCATACACTATCCAAATATTCAATTCAACATCTAACGATCGCTGTAATACCACCAAAACTGAGTGTCTAGCTCTCATACTTTGCTAAAGGTTCTTAATTGTTATTTTCTCCTGTATGTTAGTGCATTTACACCATATTAATTTTTAGGCATACAAAAGAGATCCACTGTCTTTAATATCAGTCGCCATGGTAACGTTTACTCTGATTATGTTTACAATGAAATGTGAACTCAAAAAACGCTGCTTTAGTCGCACTCTCAGCGCGGTGCCTCGTAAAACCCGCTCCGAGCAGGCGACAAGAAACTGTACCAAATCCCTGGCAGGATATTGAGGCAAGGCGTATGGAAAGCTAAAACCGCTCCGGTCACTTCTATCAATGCAGTTTGACAGGAACAAAATGCTTCCTATAATTACGCGTAGCTTTTTCACACGATCAGACGAGAGAGGAAAAAAATGCATACCACTTGTCTGATGCGTGCAAAATCGCATGCCTGTCTGCAAAAGGACAGCTATACAAGAGACGAAAACTCGCAATTACCTAGCCACATGCTTTGGGGTTGTTTTTTCGTTATGATACATTTTTGAGACTTTCGTCGACTCGTCTCCTGTGTAACAAATCCAATTATTTTGAAGTCATTGTATTGTGTCGTAGGGAGAGAAGGAAGATGCTGGATGTTGTTAGGCAAGTTGATGTTGATCGAGTGAAGAAGGCACATCATGATACGTTTGTGACACCCAGACGTATTGTGTGACTTCGTTAAATCATTACAAATTATTGCCTATTGCTAAGGCAACTGGGATTTACAGTAATGTTCTCTAACCACAACTTGAGGCACATCATTCAAGTCACACCGAGCAATATCAATGGTGACATCGAGTACCTCAGCTGACCTGTTCGGCGCTCAAGGCATAACCACAACAACAAGTCTTGTACAGAGTAACATTATCCTGAAGATGCGACATTCCCAGGGTTGCACGTATCGACGACTTAAAAGTATCAAAAAGGTCGAAAACTTCATAGATTTTCTCGACAAAATCAGGAAGATGGCTATGTACGTCATTTCATCTTATTTAAACACCTGTTTTATTCAATAAACCCATTCTGTTTCCTTATCCCTTTATTCCCATGGCGACCGGCACCATTTGGCAATAAACAATTGAAGACAAACCCAGAAAAAGTTAGAGCAACTCATGCACAAATTGGACGTACTTAATACGTGATCTCGTAAATTGGCGTATAATTTCGAATAAAGTTCAAATTGTATCAAGATAATTTATAATTTAGTACGTGACAAGTGGGCAATCATTGCATCCTTGTTTTATCATCAGTCGTTGCCGCCTCAGCGTGACCACAGACTCGTCACGACACGACACGACATTATCATTAATGTACCTTTGTTCTTGCTCATCGTAGTAATAACCGGATTCCACGTGAAATTATTTCAAATCAAACCCGGAAATGCAATTTATTAATCTACCACATTGAAAATGAGATGATTATTTTATAGAAAGTTGAAAATTGCATTCATGGTTAATGAAGTTACAGAAAATGCTGGAAATTGTTATTGTAACAGGTTAAACGCACCTGTTCAATCCTTTGGTTCATAAAATTTTAGCAGCAATATATATATATCAATAATAAGAGGAGACAAAATTGTGTCTACAAATCCGTCTCTTTGTTAGTTTATTGGTATAAATATTGAAGGACATCATTTCAGATGGACTTATTCAATTGAGGGATGAAATTTGAGAATGCCGAGATATTGTTTACTTTCAAAATGTTGTGTGTGTTCAACTGTAACACGAAGAATCTGGACTAAACAAGCAAATGCTCTCGTGCCAATTTACAGGGTTGGAAATTGAACGTGGTGTTCAAGTTTGTAGGGTGGCTCATATTAAAAATTTCCACGCCGTCCAAAAGGTGTTAATAAATTGGGATAAGGGAAAAGGGGACACAAATATATAATGAACTCATCAGCTAACAAACAAACGTCAACAACACACACTTAAGGTTTAAGAACAACGTGATATAGGCTAGACATAAATAGTACTACATGCTTACGTCCTCTTCCAAGAAAGTTTGATGATCTTATTGAGAACAACAATTTACCGAAAGGTAAGAGCAATACACCCAGGATCATGCAGGACCGGGGGTCAGCGTGAGCAACAACGCCCCCTCATAAAGCACAAACGTGCTTCGAGGGCGGGCTTGTTAGCGACATTGCTCTATATTATGAAGATGTTGAAATACAAGAAAGTACTGTAGATCATTTCTTCGATTACCTGCCCCTTTTGATTCCCAGTGAGCCACTTTTAGTCTTCCACTTGTCACAGTCGATTTATTTCAATGACCATGGAGTGGGAATCTTATTTCGGCACTTACGTGTTTCTCAGATGCATGAGTGAGTTATTCGTGTATTGTCCATAAATGATATCTGTTTCAAGAATGTATTATGGTTTTAAAGGGGACTGACGGCAAATTAGGTTGAATAGAAGCAGAGACATCATAGAAACATATTAGTGAAAAGATGAGGAAAATTGGGGCAAAAATGAATAAAAGTGAAGAGTTTTTATTCACAATCTTTACAATTGGCGACACTTTATTGTTCTTTACGACCACCCCTCCATTGGTTTTGTGCACATTATTGGAATTTCATTTTGTCTGAAGAAACATCTTTTGCATCTCTGTAATCCACACATGTTCAGACTCGCATTTTATTGCATGAGTTCTCATGTAAAGTAAATGTGTTCAGGCATAGATTAAAAGAGGAATTAAAAAGAGGAATATTTAGTGGTATTATATTAAACAAAATAAATAGAGAGTTACTTACGGTGGATGTCACAAGTTTCTCCTCTTTGTAATAGTCTTCGGAACTAAGAAATATTCTTCTTTGTCAAAGTTTTCTCAAACTTTCACTCACCTTTTCCTCTAAGTTTGTAGTTTTATTTTATCATACAGGAATTCCATGTTTAAAAAAATGCAATTTTTTAGTTTTAAATGAAACACTTGTTTGGCTTATTCTGTTATGGGTGTTGTTAAGCGTTCTACATACAGATCAGCCTTGTCATGGACCTATCAGACTGTAACAGTAAAAGTAAGAGATAGTGACGATTTCCCTTCAGGGAGGTCTTCTCTGGGCTATTCTAAGCTAGTATGCTATTTTTGGTAACGTACGGATGATCAAAAACGTCTTCTTAAAACCAAGGAAGAAGTATAACTTCCTATTTTGGGGAGTATTTTGTTAGGTCTATCAACTGATCAACTATTCATAAATAGCAAGTAAAATAGTACTTAAACATCTTTCTACGTTAATAATCCTATCGCAGTATTTTTGTTTTGTTTTATATAAAATACCTTGGGTTTGATCCTTTACGTTCCAACAAATGTATTTCATTCTTTCGCCTTGTGTACCTCACGTCTTAAGTGCTAACACATTATCTAAATAAAGCCAATACATAATGTTCGAGGTCTGTCTTACATCTTGTGTATAATTCACAATCTCAGTGATGAAATACGTACGTACGTACATACATACATACATACATACATATATACATACATACATACATACATACATACATACATACATACATACATACATACATACATGTACAATTTTGTAAATGCATGATACATACATATCATAACACCAATAGATTTCACATCTATGAGCAGAGGGGGAATGGGGATGGTATGGATTAACGCTTCAGAAAACAGAAAAGCCCTTAAAAATGTATCAAATGCAACATATTAACATTTTCATTGCAATTTACTGCGACATTCAGCACTCCCTTACGTCCACCTAACGAATACCTCGGATGCCGCAGGGTATAATGTTGAGATGGACCTAAGTAACTTCCCGGGGTTTTAAAGCTAAACATTGCCTCAAAACAATCGGGAGATTGAAGGGAAAGAAAATACACGATGAAGGGTCCGGAGATCGTGCCAAAAATGACTCACGGTTATCTCCCCGAATCTAAATTGCGAAGTTAACACCCACATCGATCAAGATGTACTCTTGCCAGATTTCCGACCGTAACATCATGCAACATTCCAATTTATAACCAAGGGCAGAAGGGTTTACGCTCCTCATCATCCCGTTTGCTCATCATCAAATTGGAAGAGATACATCTGTCCTCTTGGGAGCAGATGAAATATCATCATTGTTTTTGCGATGCTGTACCTCCCTCTGTTCGTGTCGGTGAAATTTGGGATGAAATATGGTGATGATATTATCTATTACTGGATGAGTTCGTCAACCCATATCAGTCTACTGGCCCCTTGAACCCGGTCATTCTCACCCCACCCTCCTCCCTCCTGGGATCATGCTATTTCTGTGCTCCTCGCGTGGGGGAATTCAAAACATAGACAGCAATGGGTTAAAGTGTACGTAAAACGGACGACGCGGATTAAAACTTGATGTCGTAGTTAATTTCCATTTCTTTCAGTTATCTGTTCTCACAAAACGTCATGGTATGGAATCGAAATAGTACTTTAATGCAAAATGAGTGTTCCCTTTACGAATGACCTTGACGCGTAATCAAATCAAAATTTCACTTTTAAAAACTATGGTAACAATTTTGTCACACAACCTATGAATATTATATTTCACCCATATTTAGGTTTTTTTTTCACTTGTAGTGACACTCTCGGTAACATGTACTTAAGTGGGAAAAGATAGTTACCTATAATTTTGGACAGCATTGTTTTCGACAATATTGTTTGTAAACGTGAGTGGTAACTTGACATCGTTAGAGCAAGGCATCCTTCGTGTTCTCTCATACAAACCGGAAGATCAAAGAATCATATGCCTATTTAATTTTATTTATTTTTATCATTGTCAAAATACTGATGTTCACGATTGTTTTCATTTCCATTAAATTTACACTTTGAATTTTGTTGTTGTTGTTGTTTCAGCATTGTGCAAGGTACCTTGTAAACATGGAAAATGCGTAGCACCCGACAAATGCCAGTGCGTCCCGGGGTACAGAGGAAAACATTGTGATAAAGGTAAGATTATACCACTCTTCCAAAGTTACTACAACCACAACATTTACAACAACTTCAATCACTACTGCATAATCTAGAAAGTAAACTACCCCCTCTCTTATCAAAAGGGGAGGGGGAACTGAGAAAAAGAAAGAAACCCTTTAGCCTACGTTTAATAAACGTGCAATCTTTTGGTGAAGATCTGCGTATAAAAGGTTAAAAACATATTGCTCCAAAATTGAGGTTAGAGGTGTGGAACTGTTGAAAAATACGTCATAATCTTCTTCGGGATGTATGCTGCACGCATAAGCGTGTGTGTATGCGTGTGTGTGTGTGTGTGTGTGTTGTGTGTTGTGTGTGTGTGTGTGTGTGTGTGTGTGTGTGTGTGTGTGTGTGTGTGTGTGTGTGTGTGTGTGTGTGTGTGTGTGTGTGTGTGTGTGTGTGTGTGTGTGTGTGTGTGTCGANGTGTGGTGCGTGTGTGTGTGTGTGTGTCGTGTGTGTGTGTGCGTGTGTGNGTCGTGTGTGT
>JZLH01S0189208.1:44883-57110 GCA_001188425.1 Eucidaris tribuloides | reverse complement strand
GTAATTCGGTTTCATATTACCAATGAAACGGTATTGATGGTTTGGAAAGACTTCCAGACAACAAAAAATATCAATGTGTTCCTCTGAAGGGGTCTCAGAAAGAAGACCACACCCCTCGAAGACGAAAGTGACCTCCTATCTTCATAAGACAGTGACAAGGAGGATAAGGCTACTCATAAAAGATGATGGCTTTTTCTTCGCATCATTATATCCAGTGTACCGAGAAGTCTCATGACAGTAAATTCTAAGATGTTTTCAATAGTAAACTGCCTTTAGAATAGAAAAAGAGTAAGAAATTACATCTTGAAGAGGTCTTGTTTAAAATATGGCGCGTTTCCTCCTTACCACTGTCTTATGAAGATAGGAGGTTACTTTCGTCTTCGAGGAGTGTGGTCTTCTTTCTGAGACCCCTTGAGCAAAAAAAAAAAGGGTTAAAATTTATGTTCCATTCCGTCTGTCGTGGGCGCGCTTGGATTTGATATAATCTCCGTCTTGGAGAAGGAACGAGAAAGTATATTCATTGATTTATTTAAAAAAAAATTTGTAATTTTCCAATAATAAACGGAGTTAGGACATCATTTTAGAAAGACCCCTTCAACGTAAAATGTATGCGTTATATGGTATGTTGCAATACTTTTGAGTAGGGAGGGTATACCCATGGATCTACAGTACGTCTATGAATACCTAAGTGAGATTTGGAATACACACACACTACATAACTTTTTGGAGTATTTTCTGACATCTAGATAATTTCTGATCTTCAGTTTTCACAGGCAAGTCCTGTAATGATTTGCTGTGTTATGGAAGGATTGCAAATGAGACAGAGAGGGTTGATGTATTCATCCATTTCATTTCTCGATGTCTTCATCTCGCAATGGCATTCGATCAGAGATTCAAGCATCAGATTATTATCCATTGTTGGAGATCGGCCAATGCGTTGCAGAGTTGTCACGATTTCTGATAAGGGGAAATAACCAATGACCCTGAGAACAGGTGAGATTAACGCATCCCTCTACACTGTTGAGCTTCTTGGAGCATCTCTTAAAGCCAAGCCTACACCTCGTCCTACAAACCCAGCCTGTGAATCAGGGTTATACTTTGAGGTTGTTTTACTCCTAGCTTAAGACACTACTCCGTCACTAGATGTGATTTATCTGATAAAGACTTGGGCGGGGCAAGAAAAACAGTGTTTAAAGTGGTGTCGTTTTTCGATGCAACGTGCAACTTGCACCGAAGTTGTCATTGTTTATGAAGGTGGATATGAAGATGACATATTCCAAGAAGTACAATACACGTAGTCAATTCTTTTATTCAGAATCAAATTTGGAAGCGTTGATTCATGTAGTTGAACTTGAACGGTAGTGTGTGTGTGTGTGTGTGTGTGTGTGTGTGTGTGTGTGTGTGTGTGTGTGTGTGTGTGTGTGTGTGTGTGTGTGTGTGTGTGTGTGTGTGTGTGTGTGTGTGTGTGTGTGTGTGTGTGTGTGTGTGTGTGTGTCTGTGTGACTGTGTGTGTTATGTGTGTGTGTGTGTGTGTGTGTGTGTGTGTGTGTGTGTGTGTGTGTATGTCTGTGTGTGTCTGTGTGTGCGCGCTTGTGTGCATACGTTTGTGTGTACATGTGAGCATGTGTTAGGGGTACACGTAATCAACAACATTTTTTTGTCATCCATGAAGCACTAATCAAGTGTTTTGGTGTTGACGACAAATAATGGTTGGTCGCAACTTTCAATTTATATTAATAAGAACTATCTGTTCCACAGTTTTACACTACATGTATATGAATAGAGCAGATGAAAAACGCAATAATATAGGTGCAGTTTTCTGTTTACACAAGTTTACACTTGGATGAGAAGGAAACATTATGACGAACGAATGTATCTTTAAACGAAAATTAATGTCAAGACTAGTAGAAGGACGAATGCAAGGAATGCAAGCGCAGATAGAGAGCCATAATGAAGATATAGTATCATATCATTATTTATAATTTATGTTCAGTTGTACATTAGAAAACATATATATATATATATGTATATACTCTGAACATTTAAAAACCAAAGTAATGGAAAAGGGGAAAACATAAAACCAGCAGACAGATGGATGGACAGACAGGGCAAGAAGACAGACAGACGGACAGACAGACAGACAGACAGACAGACAGCAGACAATCAGTAAGTCAGTTAGTTCGTCAGTTCAATTTGGAAATCACAAACAATTCGGTACCAAGACAATTGACTAGGCTTCTGACGAGGGGAACAATCACGTAGCACAAAAGGGAAATGAATGTGCGGAAATTTTAATGAGGTGGAAACAATCTCTGACATATTTATCTTCAACAGAAGTTGATGTCAAGGATACATTCGTTTTATTGTTATCATCACATTTCACACCTCGAATTACCCTTTGGTGTACCATGAGCCCTTTGGTGCATTGACCTGACAATTTCTGTCCGTTTTTTTTTGCATGAATAAAACTATAGATGGCGCTATACACTTGGGAGTAATACTATACGACAGTTTTTGCAGTAATGAAGATTTACGCCAGTTGTCGTCGCGCCAAAAAAGGGTCTAGGGTAGGAAAATGGAAACCGCCATTAAAATGACTGATTGATAGACTGAAAAAAGCATTGCTGGTTTCACTGAATTATTCTTGCCTCACACACAATTTTTGGCTCCTGTTTATTCAAATGAAACGCCCTAATCTTGCGACGTCCTCCGGTCTCAAGTGCGGAGAAATTTCTTGGTATACTACCACGGATGAGCGTGGGTGGGTACAGAGCAATGCCAAAGCCACCACCCCGGCAGCCTCCGCTCGAATAACGTCGGGATTTGTGGCCGGGCTGCAACGGCTCGACCTGTTGGTATTTCGTCTGCGTGATTACTTGAAATATGATACAAATGACAAACAACTTCTCCAGAAATGTGACTGCCACGTCTGATCCTGGGCAAAAATACTGTCATTTCGGCGAAGGTTTCTGACAGTAACGTTGGTTTGATTGATGACAGTTTGGTTATTGGATGAACGTAAAAGTACACATGCGGTAATCCGCATAAGAAAATGTGGTAGGGCAGCACGTTTACGGAGGGGGAAGGGATTCAAAGTTTATGTCTGTAAAGAGATTTTTTGCTGGCATTGATGCTGTTGGTTGACGTACGACCTACGCTCCTTGGAATTCCTGTGAATAATTTCCGGATAACGTGTTAGACTGTTAACGATGATTTCCCGTGAAATGTTAAAATGTAAAAATGAGGTGATTTTTTTTTTAATGACTGTAATGTGGGATCAATAATATCGGATAAAACATGCCAAGATGCGGTACGATTTGTGGGAAAGAAAACGGTGAATGACAAATATGGTGTTAGCAACAACAATGCCTTCATGAAATATTGAAAACATTTAAAAACATTTTAGAAACATTCGAAAATAAAGGTAACTAACAAGTCTATACGGAATGAAGCATCATGATTCAACATTCTTCGATAAGATCGCCACACTCCTCGTTTGACACGAGTACATTCATTAATTTATTAAGGCAAGGTAAATCTCTCACTTGTGGTTGAAAAGGAAGCAACAAATTCATGATTAATCATAACTATTTTTAATCCATTCCTGTTATGAAAGGCTCATATTAGTAAATGGTAATATGTTTGGGGATTTTTGAGCTCCCACATGAATTTTCACGACGTTTATGAAACTACTGAAAATAGCTCTCATCTTAATTACAAATATATATATTTGTTTTAAAGTAACGATGGTTAGTTTACTGTAACATGATGATAAATCAACATCGCTCGACTTATTCTTTTACACATTACATTTTATCTCAGTAATGAGGTATCATAAATTTTGAATTTATGATTTGTTTTCTTTGTTTTTAATTTCCTCTGTTTAACATTTGTAATTGATGGTTTTACTAGATAAAGAACAATAAACAAGTTACATTTTTAAGAAAGAGGAATAATTATTGTTACCTTATTTATGAGGTTTTATAGAGAGAAAGAACACATTCATGAATTTTTTGGCTGTGTCTTGTGTAATGATAAAATTCTCGTCTGTTTACACACATGATGGTTTTACTAGACAATAACCAGCGGTACTTTAAAAATGTATGAAATATTATAGTCATTAATTAGGCTCTAAAGTTAAAAAAAAAGGTGAGGAATGCACATGAGGTGTACTGGAAGAAATATAAATTCATGACACCCCTTTTCATTTATTATTTCTCCTCTGCTTATTCCATACGCAGATGGTTGTTATAGTATAGACAGCGAGCCTGCTGTATTTGTTTCTACAGAATGAATTGAATATATTATTAATCATTTTTTCTATCTCGCTTCTTTTTCTACAAATGTTTCCCCAGATGAGAATGAGTGTGCTTTCCGGCCGTGTCAACATCGCTGCATGAACACACCCGGAAGTTATCGATGTTACTGCGACAGTGGATACACCTTGCTGGAAAACAACAGAACTTGTATAAGTATGTCATCTAATTTTTATCATCGAGTTAATAACCAAAATAAATAGATAAGTTAAAAAGGGGTTCAATTTTGCACCGTTTACATGCCACACTGGCAGCGCCTTCTGAGGCGCAACTTTGCATCTTTAGAAACATTTTGCACCCACTTTTGATGCAGATTTGTACATTTATGATTTTGCACCTTTTAGATTAAGAGTACAAACTGCGTGACAGACATTTTTAACGTTTGCATTATTATGCATCTTTAAGGGTGCAAAAACGCTTTACGGGTGCAAATATCTATGTAAATGTGCAAATCTACACCTGTGTGATTTATAAAGTGCAAACTGCACCCAACAGGAACTGCCAGTGTGGCGACATAGAGTGTAAAGATTGCAAGATGTGTGTCATTTATCGTTCTCGATATCAAAGTTCTTACTGTACATTCAGCGGTAGAAATGCAAAAAGTACGATGTCATTATTGGCGACCTCTAGCTGAACTTTTTTGTTTGTTTGTTTAATTCCAGTAATGAAATTAAACAATCGGATGTTTTTAATTAAGATTGTGAAGATCATCATCGCTGGCACGTACTAAAAATTAGGTAATTTAAGCCGATTGGCAAACCTTCCTTTGCTAAAAATAAATGAAACACTCCAAAAGAGCAAAATGCGACTTGTATATCAGAAGTCAGGTTGTAAAAATACGAATTGCAGTATTTTGTGGTGGACTATTTCTAAATGCATCGAAGTGTAGGAGTATGTAGAAGGAGTAGCACTGATAAAAATACAGATGTAGAAGTAGTCGTCGTCGTCGTCGTCGTATAGGAGTAGTAGTAATAGTAGCAGTATTCGTCGTATTCGTCGTATAATAGTATAGTAGTGATAGAGTAGTAATGGCAGTAGTAGTAGTGGTGGTAGGAGTAGTAGTAGTAGTAGTAGTAGTAGTAGTAGTAGTAGTAGTAGTAGTAGTAGTAGTAGTAGTAGTAGTAGTAGTGGAAGCAGTATAGTAGTAGTAGTAGCAGCAGTATTAGTTGTAGTAGTAGTAGCAGCAGCAGCAGTAGAAGTAGTAAAATTAATAGTAGTAATAGTAGTAAGGATGTGGAATTACCTGAGTTTCATTATCATTTCTTTGGTCTGTTGGTAGATTTGTGAAGAAGAGAAAATCTAGAATATTTTCCATCAAAGAAGCATTATTTACAAATGTATTTCTAAATTCATTTGTAAATGAATGGCATGAAATGAAATGAAATGAAATTTATTGATGCCCATAACGCTTTTTGTACTATTTTCTCCAGGGGATCATCGTTGCAGCAAAAGTAGATGTGTGTATGGATGTCAACGATATAATTTTGATCAAACAAGATGTCTGTGTCCATCGGGCATGCGAGTGGCAAAGGACGGGTATAATTGCGAAGGTAAGTTAACTATGGAATGGAATAATAATTTGCCCATTCAAACACTGTCAGATATATCAGATAGCAACGTTTGGCAATGTTGTGTTTTCAAGTTAGAAAAATGGTTAGTAATCACTTTGGGAGAGGGGGCTAGTTAGTTTGGTACTCGCAGGCGCGGTTCTACGGGAGGGCTTAAGCCCCCCCCCCCGAAATTGGTCAAGCCCCCCCCCTTCAATAAAAAAATCGGACGAAAAATGTTTTACAATGAAATTATTACTAAACATCCTTCTTTGGCATGTATGTGTTTGAAATTTTTATATACAACCCCCCCCCCCCCTGGTGAGTGACTTTTCGGCGGCTGGGATGACGGGAAAAAATTGGGACCTGTAGGATATGCCCACGGATGAAGCTCCCAGTAGCCCCCCTAAAGTTTCTGCTCTAGAACCGCGCCTGGGTACTCGACTCGAGAATTTGTCATTTGTATCTTTCCAAACAGACAGTTAACTTCCGTTTCTATGTCTGGTAGCACGCTGGATACCCGTTCCCCCACCATTCAACCCAGTTTGTTTCTTTTCTCCAAGTGATCTATTGAGACATTTACAGGTGTCGATAAAAGTGTCGGGAAAGTTATGACGGGATCAGATTCAGATTACTGCGATGACCGATTTAAACATCACATGAATCGGAGTATACAGAGAACAAATCATGTTACCCCATGTGAATCACAGTCACGTCGATTTCATCACAGTCATATACCTATTTTAATGTTGTTCAAGATGGTACTGATTTCCGTTAAAGAAGGGTAATGTCCTGAAACTAAGTTTCTCGTGAGTGTTTCACTGGATCACGAAAAAACAGCTGTCTGCCAAAAACGTGGCTTACTCAAATATCCCCTGAAAACATCGGAAGCCTTGCTTCTATACCGTTATGAAAAAATCATGGTTATATAATAGACTGGAAAAAATGGGGTGTTAGATTTAACACCAGTGGTGCTCAGCGGCGTCTGCATTAGGCCATTATGAATGGGGGAGGAATGCACGAACGACCAAACACATTTTTGCCTGCCTCCCAAAGAAACTCCAAGCCAAACAGCATGAGATCAGGCCGGGGGGGGGGGGGGGCAGTCGGGGGAGCCGACGGCGATAAAAAAAAAAAAAAACATATCTGCCTGCCAAATTTTTTCCAGCAACACGGCATCCGACAAGCTTTTACAATTTGCCGACTGGCATAATAAAAATGCCAACTGGTGGTCAATTTGCCAACTGGCAAAATGAAAATGGCGATTGGTTGCGTGAATTTGCCGACTACGAGCATGAATGGGGGTGTCACACCCCACCCCCTTCCTTCTAGTGACGCCCCTGTAGTGGTGCTGTCTAATGTAGATGTTAATCTTGAAACCCTTGGTGTTCGAAGTTATCAGCTTGTTTTTATAACACAAAGAGTATTAAAATTCAACACGACGTCTGATAGCTAGTTATATTTGGTAATATCATCCGGTGTTAAATCTAACACCACAGTGTTTGCAGTGTGATAACTCCACTTCTCCACTTTTACAGAAACATTCTTTTTTATGTATACGCTAAGACACCAAACGCCAAATGAGCACATGTTCGTTCATGAAAATAAAGAGCTACGTGATGTCATTTGTTTGTGTCTTCATTTATGTTTATTTGTTTTTTTTTTTTTTTTAGATATTGACGAATGTGCCGAAGGATTAGTGGCATGCTCGCGAGGGAGGCGCTGTAAAAACACCTACGGTGATTTCATGTGCATATGTCACCATGGTTATCGATACGCGTACGTAAACGGGAAGCTTAAGTGCGTTGGTAAGTAATTGTGCCAAAATCCACTTAACCTATTGTGTACCATTGCAACGAAACTCCTCTCACGTTGTATGCGATAATTTGAGGGTGGTATCTAAAGGGTGGATGGTGATTTTACACAAATGACCCATTTTACACTCGAAAACTAAGAAACAATCAAACAACACTCTGATATAAATTGGGATCCAGAAGAACGCTCAATTTTACCAAAATGTTACAATATCTAAAAAGTTTTGGCGTAAATATTCATCCATGAATGCACACGCCACAAACCAAACAACAACAACAACAATAACAACAACAACAACAACAACAACAAGAACGCTCTGAAGGTACCTGTACCTCCGGTTATCTTCACAATGGATGCTTTGGCTTAACTCTGCTCTCTCATTGCCATTCCAAGAAAACACAACAATTCTTTGCACGCAATATTTTGACAGTATACTGACTGGGTTGTAATCTCATAGAGCTAAAGCTAAGTGCATGTGAACAAACATGTCTCGATGACTTGCTGTATGAAGAATACATTGTGAAAATGGTCCATAATCTTGAGGGTCTTAATGATATTAAAATTGTTGAAACCGGGTTTTTAATGCACGAGGGATTAACGCGGAAGGAAACACATTATTAATTTCTTCAAATTTGGCCAAAATGTATACGTATTTTACAGCTCTTAGTGTATATATGAAGGCACGCTCTAACCAACTTATCTACCAATAAATATTATCATTGTATTCGCGTGTGATTCATTAATCTCCACAACATGACAACGTGAAAATCAATGTTGAATTCATTTTTATTTATAGAAGCAATATGTTTTCCCAAGCATAACCACGCCCGGCGTTTTTTTAATGTTTCAGTTACGAAAACTGATACACCTTTCCCTACGCTGTCCAATTTGGAATATCGTTGTACGTTTTGTACGTTGAAGAGGAGAATTGCCTCCAATCTTCAGTTCTCGGATGTTTGATTGTAGTTGATAATATTAAAAATTCCAACTTTGCACTAAAATGGTAACAACGCTTGCCACACTGGCAGATCCTTGTTAGGTGCAAAGTGTACATCTTCGGTTTCAAAATGGTACCTTTGCACCTAAAAAGGACCTGCCATTGGTACAAGGGTTTGCACATTTTCACGTGCAAAGTTGAATCTGTTTTTTTTTCTTGAAAAGTGTGTGACGAGTGTTATTCCAGTTTCCATTGAGTATTTTGTTCATCACGATATTTTGTTTACTCGTATTTTATTCTGTTTTCGTTTTGAAACTGTTTATCAGCTGAAGATGTTTGTCAGAGTGGAGAGCACAGTTGTCACCGTCACGCTACCTGTTCAGCCGGGCCGAACGGCAGCTACAAATGCACGTGTTTGATGGGCTTCCTCGGGGATGGCGAACGATGCATACGACTTCGTAAGTCTTCGCTTTCACTAAGCCACGTCTCATTGTTCTGCTCTTTCCGGTGCCAAAGTTTATGATCGAATGCAGAGAGTGATTTTTTTTAAATGATGTTCAGACAATCTGTGGTGGATCCAAAGGGACCGAATCGGCCACCCCCTCCCCTTGTTGGCTAAAAAGAGGGAAAAACTATTGGGTATAGGGGAAAACAGAGAGTTGTAGAAGAAAAACGATGAACATACAGAGAAAAATAAGCTACATCGTCTAACCCAAACCCCGTTGTGATCTCAAAATGATTTTACGTGTCTGCCCAACCTTAGCCCTCCATTTTGGAAAATCCTGGAACCGACAGTTTGATAGGTGGTGGAAGTGGAATACAGGTAGATTAACTTGTGCTCATAATTCTTTGGGAGATGTACATGCGAATTGTTGTTGAAGTATTCCTGTAAGCGATGCTATGTGAAACATTTACCTGATGTCGTATTGAACATTTTGCTCATCCCGAGGGTCTTAAGCAAATTGCTTAACCTATGAGGCCGTTTCCATTGTTTCCTATGACTAATTGTCATTCAAACAAACCAGGAACAAAAAAAAAAAATGGAAAAAAAACATTGAAGTAATGATTCATCAAACGAATTCGAGGATGTCTTATACGTCAAAGTTCTGTCAGGGTTAGTGGATTTAAAGCACAAGTTTAGTTTTGGCGATTTTTTTATTTGAAAGCTTTATGCCCAAAGGTCACACCAATAACAGATTCTGAATGTCTTTCGTTTTTTTAATTTAATTTAAAGTAAAAATACTCGAGGGGGGGGGGAGGGACCCCGGAGATTTTCGACTATATCTTACAGTATAGCACCCAAAGGGTTACTGAGGTGGTAAGGTTATCTGAATTATACCTCAGCAGAAAGATCAGAGTCTGATCTTTCTGCTGAGGTATAATTTAGAAAGAAATTCAGAATCTGTTATTGGAGTGATATGACCTTTGCGCATAAAGCTTTCAAATAAAAAGAAAATCGCCAAAACTAAACTTGCGCTTTAAATTAAGTAATTTATTTGTTGAAAATATAAAAACAGTCACCGACCCTGCGTTATGCCCTCATGTCTTTCTAGATCCACATACGTGTGCCAACAGGCCTTGTTTTGAAGGCGTAGAATGCACGGATCTAAACATTGTTCCGGGCTCTCAACCAATGATATTCCCTCGAAGTGGCGTCATATACCGGTACGAATGCGGCAGGTGTCCAGAAAATTATTTCGGCGATGGAAAGACGTGTACACGTAAGTAATAAAAAAAGAACTTTAAAGAAAATGAACGTGGATATAAAACCTATATACACGAATGACCCCAAGTCTAGTATTTCGCTGAATTGAGTTGAATAAAATGCCACCTCCTCCCCGCCGTTGAAAATTAAATTACATGTTTCATTGTTTCATGCTCTTACGTTTTGTATAACTCTTACCACATAGGTGCAAGGGGCTCAGGAGAGTCGTGCGCCCCCTGCCCCCAAAACATTTCAATAGGTCCACATTTTTTTTTTTTTTTTGTTTTACAAAGACCTTTTTTCACAATGGCATAAAGGAGAAAGCATTGATCAGGTACAGTTTAGTAACATCTTGCTATTATTTGATTGTGAAAAGGTCTAAAAAATTATTATCACGACCCATCCAAAAAAAAAAAATAAATAAAAATAAAACCTGAATACATCTCTGCTTACCCAGCTGAAAAAAAGATACGCACTGGCATATTAACGATTGTTGTCAATTGTTTTCTCATAGATACTAGTGAACGAATTCTAGTGTATTAAATAAAATATTTGTTGGATGTAATACAAACAGTTTCTCTTAGCACAATCCGACTTTTATTTCAGAAATCATTTTTACTTTATGTTCTTTGACTTATTTATACAGGGCAATGCTAAGCAATCGGTGTAGTAGCTTGTACGCCATTTAATATAAGTTTCATAATTGTTATGCTAATCTATTTCCCATGCAGTGGTTTTGATTACGATCTTTCCTCAATGTTATTTTTAGGGGACAATCCGAACATTTGAAAACTTCGATGTATCATTTCATAATATTCACAGCATATCCAACGACACCACCACCTACCACAACGCCTACCACAATATCTACTCCAGAGCCGACTACCACACCACCACCAACCACAACGCCGGAGCCAACAACAACACCCGCGCCGACCACCACACCAGAACCTACAACGACACCAGAACCTACCACAACACCCGAACCAACTACCACACCATCACCAACACAGACCTTACAGCAACACCTACGAACCAACTACCACACATCACCAACCACAACGACCGGCCAACTACACCCCCGAGGCAATACACACCAGATAAACAACACAGAGGCACACCACGCCCGAGCCGACAACACACAGAACCCACAACCCAGCCATACAATCAAAGACTACCACACCATCACCGACCACACCTCCGAGCAACACACGCACACCACCACACTACACATGACCACACTCCCACAACCATGCACGACCACAACAGTCCCAACCACACGATCCATTAACGGCATATTCCGACGGATTGCATTCTTGCCTGGTGGGTAGCCAACAGGCCTTTCTTCATAACATCAGTTTAGTTATCAGCCCATGGCTGCGACTGGCCGGACCAAGGGCTACGGGACGGACGATTGGTGAACTGGAGAATCCCCCAAGAGGAACCTATTGTCGTCCACTGTAAGGTTACTGCACCTTCAGCATATCTCCAGTTATGGTGAATGAGTTATCATAATTTGTGTGTATCGTTATTTTCTTCACAATGTTAATTTTAATTGTTCATTTGTTTTTATACTCCTTTTTTGGTTATTGCACTAATTCGGCTAAAATATTTGTATGGGACTGCTAGTCCCATAGCCTAATTGACACGACTCCATCTACTGAAATAATTTTTAATGCAGTTAAATGTGCAAATGTTCTAAAGAATAATGGCGCCATTTTAATTTATCATATAGGCTTATTTTTTTTTTTTTATTTTATTTATTTCCGTTTATTTAAAAAAACACAATACAGGGTTCTCTTCAAGCCGGGCCTGCTTTAAGAAGCCCTGTTTAAATTTACAAATTGCATATATATAAATGTACAATGACATTAATACACAATCAAGTAATTACATAATTATTAGAT
>JZLH01S0189208.1:29248-42277 GCA_001188425.1 Eucidaris tribuloides | reverse complement strand
TCCAACATCATCATCATTATCATCCCCACCACCACATTCTTTTTCTTCTTCTCCTTATCCTGCTCCTCTTACTCTTTATGCTCACCCTCATCCCCTTCCGCCCTTTTCTTCTTTTTCTTCTTCTTCTCCTCCTCCTCTTGCTCCTCTTACTCTTTATGCTCACCCTCATGCTCTTCCGCCCTTTTCTTCTTTTTCCTTCTTCTGCTTCTTCTTCTTCCTTCTTGTCTCATCGTCATCCTCCTCTTCCTTCGTCTTCCTCCCTCTTCTTCTTTTTCCTTCTTCATCTTCTTCTTCATCTTTTTCTTCTTCTTCTTCTTCTTCTTCTTCTTCTTCTTCTTCTTCTTCTTCTTCTTCTTCTATCTCATCACATCTATCATCATCATTATCATCCCCACCACCACCCTTTTTTCTTCTTCTTCTTTCGTTTTCTTCTTCTCCTCATTATATCCATCATCATCGTCATCATCATCATCATCATCATCATCATTATCATCATCGTCGTCGTCGTCGTCATCACTATCATCACAAGCAGCAGCATCATCATCGTCTTCGTCGTCATCACTATCATCATAAGCAGGAGCATCATCATCATAATCATCATGATCATCATCATCATAACCATCATCATCATCATCATCATCATCATCATCACCACCTTCTTTATTCCCCATCTACTGCTTCTCTTCTCCGTCTGCCATTGAAGATCATTATTTCGCATACCATTAGCATTACGACAATTTTTTATCATTAAACATTGTACTCTTCAGGAGGACTGGACGTTCCAGAAGACAGTATAGTCGAAGTCAAGTTTGCGCCAATCAATACAAGTAATCCGCTGGCACTGAGGAATGTTCCTGAACTTATTGGTGTCGTTCCAAATGCTGATTCAGGTAAGAAGTAGTTCGATAAATTGGGAATACTGTCCCGGGAAAGTAAACATGAATGTCTCTCACATCATTTCTTTCCGGTTTAGACGTCGGTGAGTTCATTTAGCTCACGTACAAGCAGACAGGACATGACTAACCACTTCTAAACATAGTTATGAAACTCCTGGAAAAGAAAAATATATAAAAAAAATACGATGAAAATGTCTAAAGAAGCAGTAGCAATGTCTTTCACGATTAACATTTTCCATCAACTCAATATGACTCCCAAATAGAGGTAGACATTATATTAACAGGCCCCATACCTATACATGGGTGTATGCAAGGGGGGGGGGAGAGGGGCGTAAGGGTCGTAACCCCCCCCCCCCACCAAAAAGATAAATAAATACATGAAGTAAAACAAAAATTCAAAAGGTC
This sequence comes from Eucidaris tribuloides, assembly GCA_001188425.1. Taxonomy (NCBI): domain Eukaryota; kingdom Metazoa; phylum Echinodermata; class Echinoidea; order Cidaroida; family Cidaridae; genus Eucidaris; species Eucidaris tribuloides. The sequence continues at coordinate 40,976 of JZLH01S0189208.1, read as the reverse complement.
CACATTTTTTTTCAAAAGATATTTTTCTAAGGCATTTTCGTATCTTGCTGCTATTTCATTGTGAAAAGGTCCAAAGTCATGATCACAATTGACATTTTATCATATCTTTGCTGTAGTTTCACTGTAAAAAGGTCAACAAATTATAGTCATGATTCCCCCCCCCCCCGAAAAAATCATGGATACACCCCTGCTATGGAACGCAAATCGTTACGTCCATATTCGAGCCAAGTGCACGATAATTTTTATATATTTGCAAATTTTTTGTTATTGTAGGATAGTGTAATGCAATGTATATTTTGATCCGTTATATGTGTTGATGGCGTAGTTGTAGTTATCATTCAGTATCCATGCATTTTCTGACAATAATGTACTTACGTTCTCAGAGAATCACTCTACCGCCATCTATAGTCAGTTAAAGGGATGCGCCGCCCGTAATCCATTTACGTTCAATACCATTCGCTTGCCTCTATTGCAAGGCCGCGAGTAACAACGATCGTGGAGCTGCGAACAGAATTGCCGTTGAAGGTAGGGCCGTGTGCAGTTCTTCTTTTTACGGTTGAATGCGTGCTGCATAGGGAAATGTACACAATTCGTGAGCGCTCGTTTTCCGAAAGTATACGGGCATTCCCAAATATTACCCGAGCCGGGCCAGCTCGAAAACATCACAATATGCAACTTTTCGGTCCCTCCACGCATCTTCATACGGACTTCGTAAAGTTTACACTTCTCTTTCTTGTAATTGTACCTTTACATTTGTCCGTCGTGTTTGTTGATAGCGTAGATGTAGTTATTATTGTCGTCGCCATCGTATTTTACTTCGAAGTTGGTCGTTAACTAGCAAAGAAAAAAATATTTCAAGAAATAACATAAAAATATTAAGTAAATATCTAACAGGTGGTTCTTTGATGAATAACGCTCAACGATATCTACATGCATGCTATAATACTGCTCCATGTTTGGTAATTATGTGGTATTTGTGAATAATGGAAGATAAATTATCCCATTTGTCCAAGTTTACATCTCAACACTTTTCAAGGGAAATGGCAAGATCGGAAGAAGTCCTCAATCTATGACACACAATACTCCCAAAATTAAGTACACTTTGATTTTTTTGCTATGAAAATTTCAGAGTCATACATTTCGTCTTTCTTGTACAATTATTTTCAAAAAAAAAATCTGTGACGGTGAAATCTGTTGTGTAGCTTTCTATGGGACCAATTCCTATTAGGGCCGGAGATTAATTAAATACTCGTAATTTAAAGGGACAGAAAAAAATCGCATATCGTGATGTTTTCGAGCTGGCCCGGCTCGGGTAATATTCGGGAATGCCCGTATACTTTCGGAAAACGAGCGCGCATGAAATGTGTACATTTCCCTATGCAGCACGCATTCAACCGAAGAAAGGCGAAATGCACACGGTTTACTTTCAACGGCAATTCTGTTCGCAGCTCCACGATTGTTGTTACGCGCGGCCTTGCAATAGGGACAAGCAAATGGTATTGAACGTACATGGATTACGAGCGCGCATCCCTTTCATGCTTGTTTCTCCTCAAGTCAACAAATCCTTCCAGCCGGATTACACACTCTGGCCTAATGCATTTATATATTTTTCACTTTCGACTCATTTGGTTCTTGAGGCATTTTTAACTTCTCCTGTAATCATATCACACTATAATTGTGGAAGCCCCATTTTAAAAAAATTGTCTCGAACATGTATGATAGTGTTTGAATGGATATATAAACACCCTAGCACACAAAACTTTATGCTGTCATAAGCAAACTGTGTACGGATAAAAAAAATGGCGCGTGAGTTATTGTCAGCCAACCAAAATTGAAGAACACAGCAGTTTATGGGGGAAACTGGACTGGTCGCTCAGAAATTGTCACTTCTTAAAAGTACGTAATGATTGTTCTCAACTGCAATTTTTTCAGAGCTTCATTCTTAGACCTTACCAGAGACACCAGTAGCATGGGGGATCATGTAGCTCAGATTTGTAAACAGGAAACATTGTTAAGAAATGCAGTGAATATGCAACAAGAAAAGATATTTTTGTCAGTAACATCTCATCAATTTACTGATTCGGTTTATAACATGTTTTTTTTTTTCTTTATTTACAACCAGGCGTAAAGTTTGTAGGGTTGGAGCCGTACACGATGGCCGAGATGACGGTGGTGGATGCCGAGATGGGCGAATTGGTCGACGTCATGCTGCCCTTCGAGGTCGAGTTTCCCTTGTCCAAGATACCACGTGGCATCAGACACGGCAGCCGAATAGGGGCGTGGTACTTTGATCGGAACTCAGGTGAGAAACTATTTGAAGAGTTTGATAGCAAACGGGGCTAAGTCCACTTTCGTGACTTTGGAGAAAATGCATTTCTTTGCCCGAGTTTGTACACGCTCTTACGGATAAAATAAAGTAAAACCCGAGATATTTTGTACTTTCTGGTGTAATTTGACTTCAAATGTTATACTATTGCTAGATATTAGTAAGTGTTTGTTTTGTGTTTTTGGTTTTTTTTTTTTTTGGGGGGGGGTCAGTCGATTGAGGAGGGGAGGGGGTAGGCCTACCCCTCCGTGCCCTTCTCCAGCAGTTACACCACTGCACTCTAGACTTGTGTAAGAATGTTCTATTCACTTCGAACAAATTTGAAACAATTCCTTCTAACCTAGATATTTACCATACTCAATATTTCAACTCATTTTGTTCTTCAGTCATTTTGGACTCTCTTTATTATCTACTTCTTTGAAATTGTTAATCTTTAACGTTTGCTCAGAATCGTAATTGGAATTAATTCTTAACTTGGAGGTTTGTCCACAACGTCTATCTGTAAATCCGTCTCAGACATATGAGGGTCAATGTATTCAAGTTTATGCCCATCTTATTTACTCGTCTTCCATTTTCTGGAAAAAAATCTAAGATATAGTTATGATTAATAACTATACACGTAGATTTTGCGTAATCCCTCTTCCATCTGGAGTTTATTTTGTGGTTGCGGGTCAATTCTAGATAATCCCATCAATCGCAGTAAAAGCGTCTCATTCCATTACGGTCGAGATGTGTTTCATTAATTCTGGAAGTTGCACTGACCTCCCGACATTTTGTGTGTGTGTAAATTCATTGTCTGTTGATTAATTTGTGAGGTTGATCAAACCCAGTATTGTTAAACATCACTGGAAATGAAAAGAACACGAAATAATAGCACACAATTAAAATCTAGGTTACCTTCACGCCCCTTCACGCTCTGAATTACTGGATTTCCCTGAAACAAACCGCTTCTTCTACATCATGCGTGGACAAGGATGTCAATTATTAATCTCCACTCATCAAAAACTAGATCATTCTCATCCTCCTGGCTTACGGGTTCACCTCGTTAATGTAAAGACGAGAGTTTTTAGTCTTGTGTCACCGCGTAAACGATGTCTCACACGATTTCACACATTGTGATCCCCTGATTATTACCTCCACTCCCTGTTAAGAGCTCAGGAGCTATAATTCATTTACAAATGGCTCTCTCATCCCTCTCAGGTGGAGAGGGGTAATCTTCTTCTTCTATTATATCTGATTAGTATCTATTATTAGAAAGCGCCACAAAACCTGGCTCGCACCTGACGCATTTTTTGAGCGTAGCCGGAAGAGGCATGGTGGACGAGCCGTAGCGGGGGCGACGTCGCCTTGTTGGTATACGACATACGTAACTGGAAGACAGTGTTCCTATCACTTGCCTTGGCTGTAGATAAAAAGTTCGCAGCCGTTACCCGCGTTTCTTCATTGGCTATTCGTCGTCGATTTTGCGAACGATTCTGCGAAACGCATAATTATTCGACGTCGCTGGAAACTACCAGTCACACAACAGGTAAAACTTTTGCTTTGTTTCGCCAGATCTAAGTTTTTGCGTGTGTGTAAATGTGTTTATTGGTGGCGGCCCGACGTGCTTATGGGGTGAGCGGGCCAAGGCATAGCCTATCATAGGGGAGTGACACTGTTGTTGGTTGCTGTTACTACTATCTACTAGGCTGTGTGTGCTGTGTACCCAGGCGAGCTCCGGCTACTAGGCTGTGTGTGCTGTGTACCAGAGAGCTCGCGGCCCGGCATGTGTGTATTTGTGTCCACTTCACCTGTCCGAAGGATGGAAGGGGGCTCAGGTGGTTTGTGTGGTGGCGGTGGTGAACGGCGGCAAGGAGGTAAGTCAGGGTGGCTGCACAGGGGTTGGCTGGGGGCGGAAGGGGGTGTGCGTTCCCCCCCATTTGGTGGGTGGGAAGGTGCCCGGTGGGGGAGGGGGTTGCGTTAGGGACTGTAGCAGGCGGGTGCAACAGGTGTGGGTGGGGGAAGGGGTTGTTAGGAACTGCTAGGGGCTGGGGAAGGGGGTTGTTAGGGACTGCTAGCCAAAGGACAGGTTAAGTCAGGGGGCGTGCAAAACAGGGCGTGGGTGGCGGGAATGGGGTGTTGCTTAGGGATGCTAGAAGGACAGGTAAAAGTCGAGCGGTGCAAACAGGGGTGGCTGCGGAGAGGGGGTGGTTGCAATCCCCCGTTTGTGATTGGGGAAGGGGTTGCTTAGGGGCCGGATTGCCTCCCTCCCGTCGATGAGCCTTCATTCGGAACGATCCAAAAACATTAGGTGGTTGGTGGTGGGCGGTGGGAAGGGTGCTTTAGCAAGGACAGGTAAGTCAGGCGGTGGTGCAACAGGATGGTGGGGAGGGTGTGGTTGCCCCCCATTTGTGGGGTCGGGAAGGGGTTTAGGGAAGGGGTTGCTTAGGGACCTGCTAGCAAGAAGGTTAATTCAGGGGCGGTGCACGAGTGGTGGGCGAAGGGCGTGGGGGAAGGGGTTGCTTAGGGACGCCTAGCAAGGACAGGTTAAGTCAGGGGCGCCCTCCGTGCAAACAGGGGTGGGTGGGGAAGGGTCGCTTAGGGACTTGCGATAGCAGACAGTACAGTCGAGCGATGCAAACAGGGTGGCTGCGAGAGGAGGTGATTGCAAATCCCCCCCCCCGTTTTTGTGATTGGGGAAAGTTGGAGTTGCTTAGGGGCGGTTGCCTCCCTCCCAGTCGGAATGAGCTTAATTCGGAACAGATCACAAAAACATTCCAGGTGGGTTGTGGTGGGCAGGGAAGGCGGATGCTAGCAAGGACAGGTAAAGTCGGGGTGTGCAACAGGGATGGCTGGCGGAGGGGTGGTTCCCCCCCATTTGTGGTGGAAGGTAGCGGAAGGGGTTGCTTAGCGGAGCTGCTAGCAAAGGACAAGTTAAGTCTAAGGGGCGGTGCAACAGGGGTGGCTGGGGGAAGGTGGTGGGGGAAGGGTGCTTCTTAGGGACTGCGTAGCAAGGACAGGTAAAGTCGGGCGGTCGCAACAGGCGTGGCGTGAGGAGAGGGGTGGTTGCCAATCCCCCCCCTTTGTGGGGTGGGAAAGGGTTGCTTAGGTGGCGGTTGCTCCCCCCCGCAATGAGCCTTAATTCGGAACACCATTCCACAAACAAATCTTTCAGATGTGTGTGGCTGGGGGAAGGGGGTGCTTAGGATGGCCTAGCGAAGGACAGGTAAAAGTCAAGGGCGGTGCACCAGGTCAGGGACTGCTTAGCGGTTGGTTGCTCCACCCCCTCCCCCCCCCCGGCTCCTACACCACTTGAAATCATGTTTTTTTTCATGAAACTTTTGGCCGTTGGCTGGCGCCACCCTTGGTAAAGTGATCATATGCACAGATTCGGTTGGGAATGCCCAAAATTCGTGTGCCCCCAGGTTGCCCCAAAATTTATGAGGAAGCCTAAAGGTGGGGGCGGGGGTGTCATTCGGTAAAATTCATGCATTTTTTTGTCAAAAGGCCAAGAGGGTGTCTTTGAATGTCAAGTAACTACGAAAACGTAAATGGGACTTTTCTTTAGCCAATAAGAGTGCGCATACGAAGAGGGATTACAGCGGAATAAGGGGGCTGGTGGAGCGGGGTTGGCGGATTTGGCGATTATAGTTGGAAGATTGGGAGATATTATGGGGATCCCCCCCCGCAAACAAAAAAAAATGAATGAACGAGGTGCGTGGTGCAGCCGCTTCATAGCGCGAAGCGCGATGAAGTCGGTACGATGAGTATCTACTCAATGAACATCTTCGTGGCGCACGTAATCCACTCTGGTGTGTGGGAATGGGGGTGGAGGGGTGTTATGTGTGTGTGCTGTGTTGTGTGTTGTGTTTGTGTGTGTTTGTTTTGTGTGTGTACGAAGGTTGTGTGCGAACTTTGTGCTGTATGGTTGTGTGGTGTGTGTGGGTGTGTGCTGCGTGTACGAATGTGTGTGCGAAGTTTGTTGTGTATTGTATGTATTGATGTGTGTGTTGCTGTGTGTTGTGTGAATGTGTATGTGTGGAACGTGGTGTGTGTGTGTGTGTTGTGTAGTGTGATGGTGTGTTGCTGTGTGGTGTGTGCGCGTTGTGTGTGTGGTCCGTGTGTGTGCGTGTGTGTGTGTGTGTGTGTTGCTGTGTGTGTGTGGTGTGTGTGTGTGTGTGTCTGTGATGTGTGTGTGTGTGTGCTGGTGGTAGTGCTGTGTGTGTGTGTGTGTGTGTGTGTGACTGGTTGTGTAGTGTGTGTGGTGTGTGATGTGTGTGTGTTTTGCGTGTGTGTGTGTGTCGGGGGGGGGTTGACTGCAGTCAGTTGCGCTGTACTCGCAAGAAACACAATCGTAATTGAATTGCTTGCGAAATACCAAAAACGTAGACGTCTCGAGGCGTCGTTTAGGGTGTACCGAAACCTTCTTTCATATAATTTTTTGAAGTGAATTAATCATTATTATATGAAATGCATGTAGAATAAGAGTCGCATATATTCACATGATATTTATTCAAAAGTCATGAAAGTGTGGTGATGTTAGGGTTAGGGTTAGGGTTAGGGTTATGGTTACAGGCCATACCACCCCTTTCCCTCCCCAAGGCTGCGTGAATGATATAACCCCATCCCAGAATCTACGCCTAGCAATTAAAATTTGCAAAAGGGTGCTCTGCAGTTCTCCACAAACACAAGCCACGTCAAACCTTGGAAAAACTCACTTTTATTTTTTTATTTCATGTTCTTTAACCAATTCTCCAGGCGTCTGGAAGAAAAACGGTTATGGAAGAATAAAGAAGACCCGTACTGGAAAATACATCTGGTCCTTTCAAGCTCGCCATTTTACCTGGTGGAGTGCTATGGAACCGTGGCCCGAAACCTCTTGTATCATCGTGAGAACGTGCTTTGACAAACAGTGTGAACAGATTGCAGGTTTTGTCCCAGTTGAGTAAGTGGTGATCACATTCGACTTTCAATAAATTAACCCTTATCAAACTTTTTTGTCGATGGTATGGGGGGGGGGGTGCTGATTTCGCCCCCTGAGATCTCAGCCGTTGACCGCGCGATCGCAGAAAATTGGCACGCACGTTACCCTGGTTACCCACGACGTAATCTCCAAGACTGTAAAGTTACTCAACCAGAATTAATTTCATATTAATTAATTACTAGTATGCAAATTTAGGCATAAAATCAGAATTAAGCTCTAAATCACAAAGTAAAGCTCACAAAATGCTATTTTTGTTCTAGACACTCTTTTTAGTATTTTTTAGCATACTTGATTTTCCATGTATTTTACTTTTTTAAATTTCTTTTGTATTTCTTTATTTTTTACCTTTTGTTTTCTATTGTTTTTTTTTCGATGAAATATGTCGGGGACACTTTTGCAATCGTAAACAACATATAGTAATTGATTTCAACCAGTAAAAGCAAAAAATAATCATACATTTATGAATTTAGGCTGAAAACACATTTTGTATTGAAACCGTACACAAAATCACGTTTTTGAGCAATTTTTGGTAATGGTATGCAATTACAAAATATTACGTAAACTTCGGAACCGCTTGCCCGGACGTCGGAAAATTGGCCTCAAAAATGCGCGAGACTCGAGAAAAAAAAAGTCATGAAACACCGCGGTAGTTTCTTTGCGCGTTGCAGACATACATGTATTACGCGAAACGTCTAGGGGGCGGATTCCACCCCCAGCCTTTTTAGGGTGATTCCGCCCCCTGCATTTTTAGGGTTAAAATGCAGTTAAAGCCCAAGTCTTAGTTTGGGGATTTTTCTTTTTTGAAAGCTTTATGCCCCAAAGTCATAAACCCTGCAATAATAGATTCTGAATGTCTTTAGTTTTTTTTTTAATTAATATGAAAATCTCCGGGGGGGGGGGGGACCCCGCGAGATTTCGGCCATATCTTTACATTATAGCATCAAAGGGTTAATAAGTGTTAAGGTGTATTAGAGTTATATCTGTTATATCTTGTTTATCAGAAAGAACAGAGTCTGCTCTTTCAGATGAGATATAACTCATATAACCTTAACACCTTATTAACCCTTTGGATGCTATAATGTAAAATATAGTCGAAATCTCGGGGTCCTCCCCCCCACCCCCCCTGATGACTTTCTCATTCATAATAAATTAAAAATAAAGACATTCAGAATCTGTTATTACCCAGAGTATGAACTTTTGGGGTATAAAGCTTTCAAATAAAAAAAAAAATCCCCAAAACTAAACTTGGGCTTTAACCTACTTCTTTTTCCTCTTTTCATTACTTAAAATTGGGAAAATGTTTTCGTTTACTGCGCAAAGTAAAAATAATTTAGTGCAGAGCTCACGATTTTTCATAGTTCTTTACATCATGGAGAAAAAATGGTATCGTCACCCATTATCTGAAAAACAGACTCATATTTTCAAACTTAATTTAAAGATGGGTGATGATAAAAGATATCCCATTCGGTGGATGTACCGATATCACTGTACTTCAATAGATGCAGGCAACATCTAAAGAAAGGATTGATTTTTTTTGGCCAAATTTGAAAAGAATAATTACGATTCTGTGCTATATCCGTAATACATTATGAACAAAAATACTATAATATCATACAATATAATGATTATTTGGTTATATTTCTATCATAGAATTTAAATGTTTGCTAATAAATATTGAATTATGTTTGGGTGTATTAAAATGTGATTTGTTTGGTATGAAAACTATTTTATGTTGTGATTTACCATGTTTACTACTGAAAAATATGACAAATCGTTATTCTACAAGTTCATGAATTTATAATTTAATTTATCTATATGTCTGCGGGAATATTATGTTTGATATGAGAAATATTGAAGATATATTTATTGTAAAAAATATGTAAACACAATAAGTCGCTGTTAATTTGTAATAAATTATTTTTTTGTAAATTTGTATATGGAGAAAAAAAAATCAAATTCAATTTAATTCAAGATAACATGTTTCAAAATAGTAATACCCCAGGTGGGAGAGTAGCAGTTAACCTGAGATCGCTTGTTCTTTGCTCTTTTACTTATTTATAAATTTGTTTCCCATTTAGTTTTCTTTCATATTCAATGTTTCAAATAACTTACATAGTAATCTCGGTATTTTAATTCCCCAGTGTCGTTGGCGTCGATTTCGCGTATTCGTCGACCAGCGTGACAAGTGCCGAGGGGTCCACGTGCATTCAGTTTAAGATGGGTGGTCAAGTGAGGATCTCCTCGCCCTGTGCGAAGAAGCCGAAACTTCGGAACGGGCGTCCGGGCGGGCCTTCCTACTGCCCAGCGAAATATAACACTCAGGTCATCGGGTCGACGAACGGCGGGTCATCGGTCAAATGCGAAAAGGCTGTCATTGTTGTCCCAAGTAAGATATGATTTTTCTAAATTAACTCTTTCAGTACTGCATGTAATGTCTATAGAGAGTTATTGGAATGGAATTGATAGGGTTAAATGTGTATGTGGTCTACTTTGTCTTCCATCGTTGTCTTGTTTGAATTTGAGTTTGAGTTTATTTTTTCATCTTTTTCATAGTACAAATTATATCAAAGAATACATGAGATGGGAGCATATACATATAACTTACAATGATAAAATGAATCAAACACCTTTTATGCATATCTATTAATTTAGATTACATTAATCACAAATGAACAAAAGAACTTTCATCATATAATTATCAATACAATGCATTTTATAATTGTTCATGAATATATATATATATATTGAATATATATATATATATACTTAGTGTGTGTATAATTACATAAATTTGATACTTTAGATAAGTTACAATAGGACACACAAAAAAGTGTAGGAACCTAAATTAAAAGCTTGCTTGTATTACATGGCCCCATAAATAAATGTGTAGTTTAACTTGAAATAAACTCGGTATGTGTAATTTCGATTACTTTGCGACAACAAAAGACAAAATGAACAGGTGGAAAAAAAGACAATATGAGACAAGGAAGAGAAAAGGGGAAAAGGAAGACAGGGGAGCAGGTCACATCTTGAAACAAATTGGAGCAGCAGTATGTTTTTTTAAAAATATAGGGAATATTCTGAAAGATAAATAAAATGGATATAATGTGTTTCGTCAACTGTCAAAATGAAATCTCGAAACAAATAAAATGAGCCGAGATCAATAAGGGGCACACTAATGTAGTTTAACACTTAAAGCCAAGGTATAGTTTTGGAAAATGGAAAAAAACTGAAATTCTTAGCAATTATATTTTTAGATACACCTGTATGATCTTTCAATGCCCTGAAAAGTGCTCGCTCTGAAACCTTCCAATTTGTGAAAATTACTCAAAATGTAAAATCTCGGGGGGGGGGGCACCCGAGATTTCCCGTAGGTAATGTACATACAGCTAGATGCTCTCCTGTAATTTGAACATCGTAATTTCTCACTTTTAATATTCAGTAGGTTTGATGTTGTTTTCCGGTGGCTAGGGTGACAATAGAATACTTTGTAAAAGATTGACAACATTTTTGTCTGATCAACCAAACTATACTTGGGTTTTAATATAATGATATGAATGTAATGAGGAGAACAGCACGATTGTTTTTTCTCTCTCTTTTTTGGTGGGGGGGGGGTAAATTTTAGACTTAAAAGTGTATCCAAAAAACATTTTTTTAAAAAAAAAAACAAGAATGGCTTTAACAACGTAGATATTGTCATAGTCAGCTGTTTGAGCAATTTTTGAGGAGATTTAATAATCACAACGCGCTTTTATTTTCATACATAATTTCTTGACAAGCTTAAAGCACAAGTTTAGTTTTTGGCGATTTTTTTATTTGAAAGCTTTATGCCCAAAGGTCATATCACACCAATAACAGATTCTGAATGTCTTTCGGGTTTTTTTTTCATTAATTAATGACAAATCTCGGGGGTCCAAATCTCGGGGGGACCCCCGAGATTTTATTTTTTACTATATTACAGTATAGCATCCAAAGCGTTTAATAAGGTATTAAGGTTATCTGAATTATACCTCATCAGAGAGATCAGAGTCTGCTCTTTCTGATGAGGTATAATTCATATAACCTTAACACCTTATCAATGCTTTGGATGCTATAATGTAAAATATAGTCGAAAATCTCGGGTCCCCCCTCCCCGAGATTTTCATTGATTTATTACACACACACACACACACACACACACACACACACACACACACACACACACACACACACACACACACACACACACACACACACACACACACAACAACGAACGACGAAACTAAACGTAACAACAACTAGTAGTAGTAGTAAGACACTACACACTACACTACACACACACACACACACACACACACACACACACACACACACACACACACACATACACGTGCACGCATTCAAACCGATGACATCCATTTTCCATCTGAATTTTTACACGACAAGCGATGACACACACA
>JZLH01S0189208.1:4173-29223 GCA_001188425.1 Eucidaris tribuloides | reverse complement strand
ACACACACACACACACACACACACACACACACACACACACACACACACACACACACACACACACACACACACACACACACACACAAAACGAGCGACATTCAGAACCTGTTATTGGTGTGATATGACCTTTGGGCATAAAGCTTTCAAATAAAAACAAAATCGTCAAAACTAAACTTGCGCTTTGATAAAAAAAAATTCTTGTTGATGCACATACACATTTGGAGGGGGAAAATCCACACTAATGACACTATACTTTGGTAATATTCGAAATTCACTCAGGAAAACAAATGAATATGAAATAAGGGATTTCAAAATGAGGAACAGTATTCATACATATTTCATGAACGCAAAAAGGCATCCAGATCATGCGAAAGATTGGTGTTGTATGTCTGTATTTGTTAGTGTCTGTTTGTATCGTTTGGTTGTTACGTTTAACTATTGGGAGGGATTGGCCAATGCCAGGCTATTATGCCAATCCCCCACAATTTCCAATTTGTGTATGTTCATCTTTGTTGTGTCCTCATATGTACCGTAGATGTTTATATTTTTGTATTTTTATAGGAAATTGTGGAATGTAAATAATTGTGACCTGTCACCACGAACCCTGATAAAGAAGCACATCTCATGAAACATTTATTTATTTATTTACTAAATTTATTTATTTATTTATTTGCTAAATTTATTTATTTATTTATTTACTAAATTTATTTATTTATTTATTTATTTACTAAATTCATTTATTTATTTATTTACTAAATTTATTTATTTATTTATTCATTCATTCATTTTCCGTTTTATTTCAGCAGGGTAGCCCTTTCAGTTAAAAAAAAACTGCTCTCCCAAGGGGCCCTGCACGATAAAAAACAAATACATATAAATAACAATATACACACACAAAACTTAAACTATATACACAACTACAAAATTACTATTTACACAAGTAAAATCATATTCACATTTATTTAAAATTAAAAACTAAAATTACACAAGTATAGTCATATTTACATTAAATTGAAATTAAAGCTAAAATTACACAAGTACATGTATAATCATATTTACATCAAATCAAAATTAAAACTGCTTTTCAAAATTCAGAGTTAAGAGTTAAGGTTGTAGTTTGTTTTTTTTTTAAAATATGGTAAAAACATAAACATAGAAAGAAAAATACTTTGTGCGAAAATATAAACATGCAAATTTTTGCAACATGTGAAGGTCATAAAACTTCTGATTTTTGAGGACACTTCACTTTCATACTTACGGTATATCATAATTACAATATTTGGCACTTTCTTCGCCTTTGAGTAGTGCGGCTTTATCAGGGTATCGTGGTGACGGGTCACAATTATTATGATTATCATCAGAGATTTGTTGTGATGTGTTAGGATAAAGAAACGGATTAATGCGATTTCAATTTGCACCCACAAGCTGTGTTCTCTTCAACCAAACAACTCGATTCAATATAAGTAATTTCACTATCAACTACAAATGTAGATGGGAATGCAGTTGCGCCTCCAGAAATTGAGAACAGGGGAGACCTACCTCCGATTGAAAGGCCAGGAGCCGAGAATTGTAGCTGACAAGCGAAAAAGGAGGGTTCCATGACTTAAATCTAATGGACTCACATAGCGCTTGTACCACCCGGACCCTCGCCTGGCCGTACGTAAACGTGCATGGCAGCATATCTTGATATCAGAGCATTTTGCACCGAAACAAATCCTCCTAATTGTTGAACAGAAATAAGATGTAATTCTGACACTGATGATTTGATTGTTTTCGGCAATTTCATCTTTGCTAAAAAAAAGGCCTCTGTTTATCGGTTTATATCAGTATGATACGGTTACCTTGCTCATCTCACTACATTGTCATTACCTTCACAAATCAATAAGAATGCTTTCCGAACGATTTTGGAAAACAAAAATATTTGCACGTATCCAAAGTGTGTGTGTGTGTGTGTGTGTAATGTAGGTCGCATCAGGCGCGGTTCTACAGGGAGGGGGGGGGGAGGCTTGAGCCCCCCCCCCCCAAAAAAAAAACAAAAATTGCTCAAGCCCCCCCCCCCAAAAAAAAAAAAAAAAATCGAATAAAAAACGTTTTACAATGAAAATATTAAATAAACTGAAGCCTTCCCTCGCAAGTATGACTTCCCAATCCCTAATCTTGATAGAACATGCCACTGCCAAAAATATGTATTTACCATGCCTAGAAGCCCATCTTTTCTATGCGTATTTTCAAAAAGTTTCTACCGTGGAAGGGGGGTAACCCCCTCCCATACCCTCCCTCGTTCGAAGGTTTCGCTCCCTCGCAAGTATCACTGCCCAACTACAGTTTTCACATACTTCCTGTATAATATTTTTGAAAATAATCCCCAATAATCTTCATAAAATATACCTTTAAAATATGTATTTACCTTGCCTAGAATCATGTCTTTTCTATGCGTATTTTCAAAAAGTTCCTACCGTGGGAGGGGGGTATATCCCCCCTCCCACACCCTCCTCCGCTCGGTCGCTTCGCTCCCTCGCATGTTTCCTTCAAGCCCCCCTGTAGCCCCCCTAAGATTTTTGCTCTAGAACCGCGCCTGCGGTCGCATGTTATACGCTTACTTCTGCGAAGTCAAATTTGACTTGGAATTGAGTCAACTGGGAGCTTATACTACTTTGAGTTAGAGGTGACTGATTTCCGAGTTATTTTGACTGGAATTGATTCGATTCACAGATGATATTGCACCATTCCGAGTCAAATTAGTTCGGCAATCCGATTCACTTTAACTCGGAATAGAGTAGACCCCCAGCTGACTTCATTTCGAGTCACATTTGACTTCGCAGATATAAGAGTGTATTTGAAGAACTTGCAATCAAATGGCGCTAAAACCACTTTGTTGAATTTGGAGAAAGGAACAATTCTTTGCCAGAGTTTGTACACGAGCCTGTGGGAAAATGAAACTAAAACACGCAATGCTGGGTATTTGTATCTGTAATTGAGTGTCATTTTTTTTTGTAACTAGACAAGTGGTTAATGTATTAATGATAACTCATTTTTTTTGCGAAAAGTGGATTTAGCGCCTTTTGTTTGCAAGCTCTTTATTTGTCAACATTATTTCCTATCATTTAAAAAAATGTAACGTCATAAATGCAGCAGGAGCCTAACACGAAATTTTTCTTAATTCTTATTACCTTCCTCACAAAATCGCAGAGATTTACTCTACTCACTGTGGTGCTCCCAAAGTACCAAACCACGCCAGTCAGTATTCGTCGGACTACCGGATCGGCAACACCGTCAGTTTCGAATGCACGGATGGCTACGTGATGCACGGCGAGTCGCAGAGGGCGTGCTTGCCATGCGGCCGGTGGAGTGGCAGACCGCCACTCTGCAGGCGGCCGGCGGACGAGCGTCCCTTCGACGATAGTTACGGCATTCTTAGCACCAATTATATTTCCTCTAAAGGTGTAGCAAGTAGTGTATTTATTCGACGTAGAGGTAGCAGCAGTAGCAGTATTCCATTCACATGATCCCGGCGGATGGAGAGAAACATTTTCAATTATATTTATTTATTATTTCCGAGGACTCGAGTCTGGCGAAAAAACGACATTAACTGCTAGATAGGAATAATTCTGACGATCTGTCGTCGTGATGTATGATATCTGGTGAAATGTATTGTCTTAACCGGACATTTCACTGAATGTGTACTTAAACACGGTAACATGTCCTTTGAAAGGAAAATAAGCTGTACAATTGACCTCAACAAAGACTTGGTTATCTTGATGTTTTTCGACGTCGCACCGGGTCTACGACGACGAAGACGACGGGGCAACAGTTAGGTCGTCATTCAAGTTAGTAAACGTGACATCTGTAATCGAAGTTGGTGGTTGTGTTGCGAACAGATCGAAACAACGACTCTCAATGGAGATCTTTAACCGCATCTTTACAGCTCTGGGTAGGACACTTGCTTAATTTCATCCCGGAGTACGAGTGTGAACAACATGTGAACAACAGAGAGCGTTGTCCCAAATGAGGAACACAAAAGGAGATGCATTATTTTGTGTACGTTGCGTCAGATATGATGACAGGATTTCATGACATACGAATGCATTTGATGGCAAATTATGCTATCAAACTTATTTACAATCAGACTAATGAAATGCTTGATCTGGACTGTCGTCTGACTTTTTTACCGCGTGTCTCCGAAAAATTATGCAAGTGAAAAGCGCCCTCTTTGGCAATTACAAAATATTTTTGTGACGTGATACTTACAGAAGGGCACACACAGTCTCAGCTTTTAGATGCCGTTTATTTTGTTCAATTTGCTAGCCTTTTTTCCCATGGAATTTTGCTAGTCTTGATCTCGAGATACTTTAGTGACTTCAGTCAACGATAGCATCAGGCCCTCTTGCCTGCTGCCAAGTATTAGTAAAAGAAGCATTATTGATTTTGCCCTTCTGTGCTTATTTAGTAAAATGAGACTATTATAAGTAAATTGAACAGAACAAGTGGTATTTGAAAGCAAAGACTAGGCACTTGACTTTGACATAAGCATCAAATCACAAATTATTTTTTAATTGCCAAAGATGGTGCTTTTCACTTGCAGAATTTTTGTATAGACTAGCTGTATAATGGGTCAAATACATTGACATTACAGAAAAGGGGTTGATGCAATAATTGCAGAAGAAAGGGGACTATGAATGAGAATGATCACTTCACAATTGAGAATAAATGAAATTGTACAATAAGTTGAAGTATACAAAAATGGCTGAAACATTAACAGATAGAAGACTACCACGGTCATTAAACTAAAAGATTTTTTTCAGTAATAGAATAGAATAATAATTGGAGGAAAATTGAAAAGGAAACAACGAAAGCAAGAACAAGAGTAAAATTAGTGGGAAGCTAACCTGGGAGGAGGAAGATTATAAAATTTACAAAGGATAGCAGAGGATAAATTTGGATGTGGTGGTCAAACTTGCACTGCATTGGAAACTTCCTAATAAAGGTACACTGCTAGAAAGAATTTAATGTTGTCAAAACGTTTGAACAAGGAGGTATACCTCCTTGGTCGGATCATGGACCCTGGTCGGGTTGTGCAAAGTTTAGTTAAGCAAAAAGCAAACGTGTCGAATTCGCAACGTCTCAATGAAGTTGCATTTTCGTCACTGACTATTGCATTTACATTTTAATGACTAAATGAACTTGTATCGATATTCACAAAATAATGATTAATATTGGTTTGATTATTTATTTTTGTTACATTTTCGCAAAGTACAGTGAAAATATTGCACTCAATCAAATATTAAGAGATAAACAGCGTGTATAAAAAAGGGTAATCCATGTTTAGAGGAGAATATCCCCAACTATTTTTATTTCAGAGATTTTAAAGTATATTATCCTGAAAGAGCAACCTTTCCCCTTTCCAATAATACCTCACTCGCATCACTGGTGTCATGCATGATCGAGCACGCCGTTGAAGAGAACGATGTCAAATCACCTTTTTGCAACTTTTGATTAAAGCCCAAGTTTAGTTTTGGGGATTTTTTTTATTTGGAAAGCTTTATGCCCAAAAGTCATATCCCAGCAATAATAGATTCTGAATGTCTTTAGTTGTTTTTTAAATTAATTAATGAAAAATCTCGGCTCTTTCAGATGAGTATAACTCATATAACCTTAACACCTTATTAACCCTTTGGATGCTATAATGAAAAATAATCATAATTAATTAAAAAAAAACTAAAGACATTCAGAATCTCTTATTGCTGGGATATGACATTTGGGCATAAAGCTTTCAAATAAAAAACAAATCCCCAAAACTAAACTTGGGCTTGAATGGACGATAGACTGTAAAGACCAAAGTTTTCCGCGTTGAGGATTTTCCGCGGAAATCACGGAATTTGAGGTATAACACGGAAAACAGCATTTTCAACAAATTTAAAAATATATGGCTTAAAAATTTCCTCAAGTAAAAATTATAAATATTTATTGAATAAAATTAAACTAATTTACCAAAGAGGCATCATAAAGCCAAAGAAATTATGCGTTACCACTAAATAATGTCCCCAAACCTGAATCAAAACCCCCATGGACCTAGTAAGCTTGACGTTATTTGTGACTTTCTTCAACAAAATTCAAGTCGGAAAATTGCAAAATTACAACCTGGAGAAAAATGGAATTTGACATTTGTAAAACGGTCTTTGAACTAAAGACTTTCAAGACAGGGTTCATGTTTTAAAATGAGAGAGAATCTCTCAGTATACAAGTTTTACCCCAACTTGCCAAAAGCGAGATTTGACATAGTTCTTCTCAAGAGCAATGTACTCAGCCATGCATGACATCGATGACGAAAGTGAGGTATCATGGGAAAGAGAAAAGGTTGCTCTTGATGGATACTTATAAGTGTCCATCATAAAAGTATTTTCTCTTTAAACATGGATTACCTTATAGACACTGTGTAATTCGGTAGATCCATTTAAAACACTGTTATCTGAAGTCCGTATGTGGTCAATAGCAGTATATAACGTTTCCCAAGAGGGATTGTCTATGTTTAATCTCGCAGGTGTGTATATTTTGGTCATAATTACGTTATCTCATGAAATTAATTTTGTAAAATGTGTACGTCGTGTTACAGTTTGGCTGCCAACTCAAAATAGAGACAAGCAAGGAGTGATTCGACCTACAAAACTAAACCTTGCAGTATGAACGATTTGATGTATCATAATATATACTGAAAAGTTCACGGCAAAAACTGGGGTGTTAAATTTAACACCCAGGGTGTTGCATAATATGAATACCAGATGTTATTTTAACATCAAACGAATTATTGGCCTTAACACAGTGGATGTTGAAAATCAACACTTTTCCATTATTCATATTGGGCCACAACCTGGGTGTCAAATTTAACACTCCATTTTTTTACGGGGTTGGACTTAACAAAACCGTTGTAACGATTGTAATCTAGTTTTGTATATAGTTCATTTAAGACTTATACAAATGCACCATATTTGTATCAAAAAAAAAATGATGGACGTGTTGTAAACAATAATTACAAGAAAAGAGAATCTAATAAATCTGTTTTTATTGTTGCGTGAATGAACATTATTGTTTACAAACGTGATTATTACAAAAAGAGGATATAATCTGGTAATTGATTGTGTAAAGTTATGCGCTGAATATGAAAATATTTTAGAGGAAAAGTACAGGAAAAGTAAAAAGGTATTTACTTGAATTGGGCTGAAGTAGCGTAAGATGGAAGTGAGGTGGCGTGTACCTCGTATTTTAATGTATATTTATATTTATGAAAGGTGATTTAGAAAATTCATACCCAGCTCGAAGAGAATTCTTGATGGAAGTTATGACTTTTGTCTCAAAAAATTAAGGTTATCGTCTAGATTTTGGTTAAAAGCTAATTCTTTCGAACAATAGGGGTTCGTAAAAGAATCCCATTTTGTCGCAATAGCAACACCCTTTTTGGTACTTGTTGACACCACTTTGACACACACAAAAAAAGAATATCATCATATGTAGCCCGTACTGCCCTGATCGCTCCTATGAACCCGTTTTAAGCTGTTAGCTTCAAGATTCTATTTTGCTATAGAGTTAATACACCCGATTCCCATATAGCCATTGGATTAAAGACACTATAATAACATTGTGGAAGAACCATTTAAAAAATTGCCAAACTTTGCTATCTGACATATATATGACAGTGTTTGAATGAACAATAAACACCCTAGAACACAAAAGTTCAGACAGTTATGCTGTCACATGTAAAATATGTACAGTTATAAATTGGTACATGAATTATTCTCGGCCGACAAAAAAATCTTCAACACAGCAGTCTAAGGGGGAAAACTGAAATGGTCTCTCAACGATTTTTACATTTTAAAGCACTTAATGGATCATTTTGAACTGTAATTTTTCAGACCTTCATTTTTAGACCTTATCAAAGACATTAGTAGCACAGGGCATTGTGTAGCTCACATTAAAAAAAATGGAAATATTGTTATACGATGCCTTTAATATCAAAATGGTGCTAATAACCACCCAAAGGTTGTGTTGCTGAAATGATGTCGGTATTATGGCAAAAATCCTTACAAAGTAAACTTTTGTTTCTTAAGAGTGTTTAGTCCCAATGCGAAATAGTTATCAGAGGTACATTTCTCTGAAATGAATATAGTGCCAGCCTATAAACAGAAAAAGATTTGGTGTTAAAGGCAGTGGAACTCATTTGCAAACATCTCCGCAGACCAGGAAAAGATAACCCATGCCCTTGGGCTATTGTTGAAGGGCATGTCTGTGAAATCTGGGGGTCAGTGATTGCCTAGAATTTGAAAAATGCAAAAAATAGACAATATCCGTTTAGTGTACGTTCTATGGCAGGATTTTTTTTTTCTCGCGAGAAAAAATTCAAATCTGAGTCTTACGGCCACTATAATTCCACTCAAACTGAGTTTCTAGCTCTTATATTTTCCTAAAGGTTTCCAGATGGCATTTTCTTCTAAATGCCATTGTATTTACACAATGTTAATTTTTAGGCATGCAAAAGAGATCCCCTGCCTTTAAATTATACGAAGCGTGAGTAAACATGAACATAAACAAATATAACTTTTTGCAGCAATCTCGTTGTTTTATTGGTATTTATTATCATTATTATTATTATTATTTATTATTATTGTTGTTGCTGATGTTCTGGATAACTACAGAAATATCAGTATCATTACAGAGCTTGTTAAAATGTCATCGGCCCAGAAAACCTTTTGTTAAAGGCCTATTATTGACTGTAATAAACAATAATAATATATTCGTTGAATATGATTTTGAACTATGCAATGTATATGTGTCGAAGATATTTTTATTCTAAATACACATTTGAATCACAGATCTTTTGTCAGGTTTCTTTCCTTTCCGGTTGATAATTTTGCGCTGTTGACAATTTGAAGGGTCCATTCACTTGGGTATCGTTTGCCTTGTGGTTTGGCCCATTAGAATTTGCAGTAACCTTGTTGCACCCACAAATGTAATAATCGCCCACAAATGTAGCAACGCCCACAAATGTAATAACACTTTACCCGCAAATGTAATAACATTTTACCCACAAATGTAATAATCGCCCACAAATGTAATAATCGCCCACAAATGTAATAATCTATCGCCCACAAATGTAATAATGCATTTTACCCACAAATGTAATAATTTCAAACTGCTTTGGTATCTTCGTTTATGTCTTCACGCTTCTATCACCCTCTATACTAGTCTATATAGCAGACCCTAGTAAGTATAAGAACGATCTTACTTAGTCTATTAAGTAGATCTCAATGAATATTTTCTTATCCATAAATGTGCTGACTTTTCAACGTATTCTTTTCATACCCCCTAATAGTCTGTACATCAGATTGAAGCTAGTTAGAAAAAAAAACATATCTCTATAGTCATTATAGTCTATGTACTGCACCTGCATTTGTATTTGTGTATCCATATGCTGACTTTTCAGAATTACATTCCAACCCTCAGCGTAGTCTGTGTATCAGACCTTAATTTGTGTTATAAACGCGATCCCATTAGTCTGTGTATCAGACCTTAATGAATATTTGCAAATAACTAGTCTATGTAAAAGGCATTACTCATGAACACATAAGGTAATCCCTGTTACTCTATACAGGGTGGCCCAGAAAGCATGCTACGAGTATAATCGCTAATTTCTTCACCATTATTGGCAAAATGTCATTAATTTTTATTTTGTTGTTTAGAACATTCTTTTTCCAATAAAATGATACCAAGATCATTGATTTTGAGTAAGGCGTTTTGATTCTAGGGCCATTTTACGGAGGCAATGCAATTTCCCAAATTCGCCAATTTTTCTACAGCGGCGGTCATCGGAACGCCTAGATATTGCGGCCTCTGAGCTTGCCATACCAGCCCGCATACAGGGCATACCAGACAAACCGCGATGACAATGGAGATGTAGCTAGCATCGTTTCTTTAATAAGCTGGAATGCCCTCGCTTTCATAAGAGACGATGCTAGCTTACACCTCCATTGTCATCGCGGTTTGTCTGGTATTGCGGGCTGGTATGGCAAGCTCAGAGGCGCACAATATCTAGGCGTTCGATGACCGCCGCTGTAGAAAAATTGGCGAATTTGGGAAATTGCATTGCCTCCGAAAATGCCCCTAGAATCAAAACGCCTTACTCAAAATCAATGATCTTGGTATCATTTTATTGGAAAAAGAACGTTCTAACCAACAAATAAAAATTAATGACATTTTGCCAATAATGGTGAAGAAATTAGCGATTATACTCGTAGCATTTCTTTCTGGCCACCCTGTATATATTATACAAGTCCCGAGTTTTCAGACTCTCAATTTACTATCCCAGTTTAGTCTATGAAGTAAACCTCAATGAGTATTTTCTTATCCACACATGTGCTGACATTTCGTACGTACCCCGTGGAAGTTAATACGTCAGTCTTACGCTGGTATGTCGCTATAATTAATTTATGTATTAATTATTACTATATTATTTGGGTAGACTTTGTATCAGACCTTAGCTCATGTAATAGCACATTAACCATAACCTCAAAGACACTATATAAAACTGTGGAAGACACGTTTAAAAAATTGTCGAACTTTGCTATCTGACATATCTGACAGTGTTTGAATGGACAAATAAACTCCCTAGAACACAACAGTTTGGACAGTTATACTGTCACTAGTACAATATGTGCAGATACAAATTGGCACATTTATTTCCTATCGGCCGATAGGAAATTCTGCCACACAGCAGTCTATGAGAGAAAGCTGGAATGGTCTCTCAATGATTTTCACTTTTTTAAAGCAGTTACTGATCGTTTTAAACTGCAATTTTTTCAGGGCTTCAGTTTTAGACTGTATCAGAGACACTAGTAGCATGGGGAATCATGTAGCTCAGATTTTTTAAACTGGAAACATTGTTATACAATGCCTTTAAACAGAAGTAGTCTATGTATCAGCCGTAGATGGGTATTTGTGTATTAATAATTACCATCTTCGGGTAATCGGGTTGTGGGTAATATGCTATTACCTAAGCTAAGGTCTGGTACAAAGACTACCCGAAGATGGTAATCATTAATACACAAATACCCATCTACGGCTGATACATAGACTACTACTGTTTAAGGTTATGGGTAATGTGCTGTATTTCATAAGTTCAGGGTCTATTGCCAAGACTACTACGAAGATGGTGATATACGGTTGATACATAGGCTATTACATAACTAAGGTCTGAGAACAAGACTAGCGAGGATGGTCATCAGTCATATACAAATGTCCATCAAGGGCTGATACCTAGACTACGACTCTTAGAAATTATTTTGTGGGCGAAGTGTTATTACATTTGTGGGTGATGCGATATTTTTATTACATTTGTGGGTAAATTGCGTTATTACATTTGTGGTTGACGGATTATTACATTTGTGGGCGTTTTATTACATTTGTGGGTGATTATTACATTTGTGGGTGTTATTACATTTGTGGGTGCAACAAACCTTCTACGAATAGACACACATTCCAACAAACACAGCCACATTCAATCAGCCTACAAACATGATCTCCAAGTTTAGCCGGTGGACAGGGGCGGCGCCAAGGTAAAATCCGTCGGGAAATTTTGCCTGTCATTATTTACAAGCCAAACTGCAAGCCAAACAGCGTTCGACAAGCGGGGAATAGGGGGCCGGGGCAACGACGAAAAACACTTTTTTTTCGCCCGCCAAAATTTGTTTACTAGCCATGATGCAAGCCAAACAGCATCCGACAAGCGGGGGGCAGGGGGCCCGACGACGACGAAAAACACTTTTTGCCGCCATGTTTTTACTAAGCAAATCAACAGGTATATGCTCTATTTTGCTATACTACAACACTTTCGTATTTTAGGGCTACTCTTATCCAGGACCTACAACACACTGATTTGATTTGAAACCAAATTACGTAATGCATCGAAGATGATCGAACAACAGCAACTTCAAACGGATTCTGAATTTCTCACACGCACATAAAAATCACATAGCCAGATGACACGATTAAATCCCATATAAAAAATATTTATTCACATGAAACATCAGAAAGTATGACGACGATTATTACGAATCAATAAAAGAAATTTCGCTATTTGTGATACGTTCCTCATTAAAACGAAATTAAAAGCGTTGAAATGAAAGGGCACGCAATTTTACATAACTGCCCGCACTTAAATTGCAAAAGTAACAGTAAATACAAAAGAATAATTAAAACGGGTACAAAATGTTAAGAACTTGGTAGAATTAATCCAATTATTAGTAGTCTATCGCAGTTGTAGTTATAATTGACAACTTATAGTGCAGAATGTAACTGAATATACATGTATTGAACAGAGACGGAGAGGGGCAGTAACGTTGTATTAAAGCAGAGCACACATGTATTCATAATTTATTGCAAAAGAAAAATCCCAATTTTAACGCGCACAATTCACAGTGCAAATTTTGTGGTTGTTATAAAGGGAGTTTGTCTGAATATTAATCATCGGCCTTTACAGTGCGTCTCAGAAAAAAACAACAACCCTAAAACAAAGGCTTATTGTTCGAAAGCAATGGGGCGTATGATTAAATAAACAAGTTAAAAATACAATTTGACTTATGCTCTTTCAAATGATACATTAAGCGATTTTATTGATTCATGCATCACTGAATACCGTGACTTTACAAATTCAATATGAAAAACCATTTGCTACACTTTATGGCTTTGACACTGTGCATACAACCTGTTCATTCTTTTTTTTTTCGTGGTTTGCACAGTGTCAAAGCCATAAAACGTAGCAAATGTTTTTTCACATTAATTTTTTTAAGTCATGGTATTCAGTGATGCATGAATAAATAAATTTGCTTAATGTATCATTTGAAAGAGCTTAAGTCAAATTGTATTTTAAACTTGTTTATTTAATCATACGCCCCATTGCTTCAGCACAATAAGCCTTTGTTTTAGGGTTCTGTTTTTCTTTTTCTGAGACGCACTGTGCAACTTGCTGGGCTAAACAAGGAATCTATTACTAAGCTTTCAGGAAACAAAATTAAATCATTGAATGGCACGAGTTTGGACTGCTATACGAACGTCTCTTCATTTAAATATTACAAAACAACCAGAGAAATAGCATATTGCTAAGAGTAATTGTATTGTAAGAGCATTGTAATGATTATGTGGTATATGCATCAATGAACATACAATCTCTGTGACAATTAGTGTTCGCCATGTGTTTTGTCTGAATACTAAGTACAATACGTATACCAATTAACATTATCCATTAACGTACATAAATGTTAAACAAAAAACAAAAAAGACTTTCAGACCTAAAATGTGAATTTAACATTATTACTGTTATTCAAATATACACTTTACGTGACTTTATCCAAAATCAACCCGAGGGTCTACGAGTGCCGGACGGATTGAGAAATTATCACGAGAAGTCCATGTAAAATATATAAAAAAAACGATAATTATTAAACTGTTTCCAACTTTCAATGTACCGGTAATCATCGTCAGACGGATATATACGTCTAGATTCTGACTAAATTCTGCGTTTTCACAATTTCAAAAACTTGAGCCCTGTGATTAAATTCGTTATCCGATATTCCTTTCTTGCTTTTGTGAAGGAATAAGAGAGAAAAAACAATCAAAATATTCCGAAAGAAAGCTCATGAGACATCACTATAATTCCACGACATTCTTTGTCGTACGGCTAACAATTTTTTAATCAAAATGTGAATAAAGACATTTTACTTTCCGGATTCTCTATTTAAGCATGAATTTCAGTCATTCCGTATGAGTCGTATAAATTCTTAATCACAAGGAATTAAAATACACCCTGATTGACTGTGGCTAGGGACCAGTCCATTTGGGGGTTAGATTTAAATCTTTACGATTTATATTGAAGTAAAAAATGCTAAAAATTGACATCTTTAAGATTTTAATATAAATCTACATATCAATTGGTCTCCAACAACAGTCGTTCAGGGTTTATTCTAAATATCTGTAAGAATGTACTACATTACATTAACTACCAGCGGTATCACACACACAATATTGAACCACATTACAACACGAAGAATAATGTGGTGCACAATGCAATCATGCCAAATCCATACACTAAATCACCCAAAGATTGATCCACTGATCGAAGATAGTTCATAAAATACCCCATGTAGATTCCATCATTTACCGATGAGGATTGAAGGGGCTTTTCATTTATTTTGTGCGCCCCCTTCCTGCAGCAGAGTAAAGACTGGAATGCAATCCTTTATGCCTCAATCAATGTAATGCAAATAAAACTGGTTTTTAGCGATTGTTTGATTACATTTTTTGGACAATGTGGTGTAAAGAGTGTGGATACAAGGGCCAGACATGCAATCCAACGGATTGTTTTTTTTTATGAACATTCCCCATTTTCTGATTTCGAAAACAAGTTTTTAGTAAATAGATCAATGACCCTTACTACTCCAGGTGTACAAATGATTGTGAGTGAGGCCTTCAGGTACTAACACCAATTTATTTGAATGTGAGTTGACTCAGCGGGCTTCGCTGCACAACTAACTAAAGTGTGCATTCCCCCGTAATGTGGAGTAAACAATATCTGCAGATAAAAATAAAGTTGCTATAAGACAGCGCCCTTATTTGTTCTTTGAGCCCCAAGTTTCCGGTTCCAAATAAGTTTTAACCCCATCATTTTAATGTGATTACAAAAAAAAAATCCTTTTAATGTTATTACTAAGTTATAGGGAGGGGCAAGGGAGTCAATACATTCTAGCAAGTGAAATGAATTATGAATTTACCGGTATGATGGCCGAGTGTTAGGGCGTCCGCCTCACAATCGGAAAGTCGCGAGTTCGAGCCCCAGCTGGCTCATACCAAAGACTTAAAAAAAATGGTACCTTCTGCATTTATGTTATGCAGGGCCCGCCGGAAGAACAGTCTATTTGACTGAAGTGGCTACCTTGGGTAAATAGAAAAATATTATTATATTCATTATAATTATCCTCAACGACATGACTTCGATATCGCCTAAGATTTGTGACACACTTTATCATTTAACATATATTAATTATTTGACACAGGGATAAACGGATTCAAGTTGTCGCGACATTTTGTGGTCTGGACGCATAATTTTTACGAGTAGTCTCGTTGGAATATCCACGTTTAAGCGGGAAATCTGAGTAATTTGTTCTCACTTACCGCTCGGTAACTGAAGTAAAGTCACCATCCGATCGACTTCTCATTAAACCTACTTTAGTTACATGTATCTACGGTACCCTTTAACAAATTGTTTCTTATTAATTATTACTATGTACAACAGGTGAATATTTAAATAAAGACAACTATATAACTCCAAAACAATGGATACGAGATATTGCCTTCTCAATTTAACTGACCTAAACCATTTTTAGTTTTAATGATAACACAATACGAGTTGTAATCGGTTTAGGACGAGCAGGGAAGATCTCTCACCTCCCTGCGAAGAGTCAGGAGTCAGGACAACAGAAAACATAATATTTTATAATTTTCTAAACATTTTTGACACTGGGAATTCGATTGAGTGTAGGCACTCGACGTGGTTTAAGTGACTGCCTTGCAACCCAAGCATGTATGTGCATTCACAGAACACAGAAAAAATAAATGAAAGGAAATCGTGAAAATTTGAGCAAATTTCGGTGAACCATTCAGGAGTTATGGATGCTTAAAGTTTGTTTAATCCTTATTTTGTCGGATTCTTGAATTGACAACACTGCCACTTTTTGGGAGGGGTGTGTAGAGAACTCCCAATTGATTTTTCACACGAAGTCAGTCACATTTCTATTTTATTTTTTTACCCAAACTTGAATTTCCTCTTGCCTGTTCTAGTACGTAACAGCAAAAATAATTCTTCATGCGTTTCAAAATAAATGAAGGTACCTTCTCACCTGATATCTCAGAAAAATTGTGACATTCTATCACAGAATGCAGTGTGATTATGGTGTGATTAAAAAGCCCCACAGTCGAGGTAGAATGAAACAGCATCCTCTTGGGAATGAAACGATAAAAGGGACACAAATGTTTGCCACAATGCATTGTGAATTGCTGTCCTCCAGAGGCCTGTAATCATGCCATTGCATTATAGGGGCCCGCTTTTCTTGAAGCGTACCACGATAGCGGATCTTTAAATTCAATTGTCAATGAAATCTGGGGCAACGTATTTATTTTGTGTAACAGACTGCATCTTTGGTAATACGCATCTCCTCGAATACAACTGAGCCACTGAGAAGCAAACGGGGCCAACCGAGAGTGTAGGATTGTACAGCGTGCCCAAAAATTGTGCAAGTGAAAAGCGACTTCTTTGGCTATTACGAAATACTGTTGTGACATGATGCTTACATCAACGTCAATGGCACGGTCTTGGCTTTCAAATTCCGTTTGTTCTGTTCAATTTGCTTGTTTCAGTCTCGAGATATGTTTAGTTTAAAAAGATTAAAATCACAATTGTGCCACTTTTACTAAAGTCAATGATAGCACCAAGCCCTTTTCCATTTTGAAATTAAAACAAGCAAATTCATCAAAACAAAATGCATTTGAAAGCTAGGACTGACGCTGATGTACGCATCATGTCAAAAAAGTATTTTTAATTGCCAAAGAGGGCACTTTTTACTTGCAATTTTTTTAGATAATCTGTACACCAAAGTAAAGATTCGGTGTTCGTGCATCTTTGATACTATTGTACTTACATGTACATCAGGAAGCACTCTAGCGCCATCTATAGTGAGTTGATAAAACATTTCATGCATTTTAACGGGGACTTCGTACATTCTACACCTTCCTTTCTTGTATTTGTAATTGTTGGTTACTGGTTAGCCTAATTTGCCTCTCAAAGACTCAAATATTTTAAAGGTCGAGTTGAATTTTGGAAGTTTCGAACAACCGAGTATGTTTATTATGAGTTTATTAATAGGAATTGCTACAAAGAAGGCCTAGATTAGTTCTCTGGCGAAAGATTTTATGAAGCTAAATCAACAATGTTGCTATCCTAAGAAGACGGTGAAAACAGTGACATGTGCTTAATATCCAGAACTCAACTTGACCTTTAAGATCTATAAACATCATAATAAGTCCTACCAGAGCTACGTTTAGATAACTATGCTACTCGGCTCGTCATGTCTTAGGTCTTGAGACGTCAGACAATGGCGGCTGGTACCCAAATAGCATGAAATCCCTCACGTATTTATCGACAGCCGCTCTCAGATACTGTGTGTCCACGTGTTTCAACTCTTCGGTTATCTTATCAACGGTTGTTGGCTTGTAGTAACTCTGTCTCTTTGGGAAATATGCGTCACTGTCCCCGCGTATCCTATCCAATATGAAACTAGCATCTTCGGAGAGTTGTTCAAACGAACCAATGAAATCGTACTTTATAGCACAGGGCTGGCATAATTCGTGCATCGGGCGCCAATGCGGGTCCATTTTACGAGTATCGGTGTCCACTAGAAAGCGTAAAAACTCTTCAAAGGTGATTTTGGATTGGTCGGAGCCTTCAACCTTTGAACCAGCCTTCCGGTACTTCTCTATGATCTTGGGTGCGTATTTCTCATTATAGGCACCGATATTTTGACCGAATTTGTTCCTGTACGCCGACAGTAACCTCTCCATTGGATCGCGAACAAACATGAACTTAAAATAATGGTTTAATCTGTACTGGGCTTGCGCATCGCTGAAATCGCCGAGGAAGACCAGGTCCTTATGGTGGTCCATCTTCATCGGGGTTTCTAGATCGGATACTTTGCCATTCATGTATTTAATGACTCGCTTCCAGTTGGAGCACGCCACCTTCGGTACGAAACAGTAGATAAATTTACGCTTGTCGTCGACGAGAATCTGTTGATTGACAGTTTTTCTCTGATCAGGATTCAGATCGCCCAAATTGTTCAGTTCTTCCACTGCGCACAGCGAATTTATAGTTGTATTCCGTACGTTCCTTGTGACCTGCATGCATAACAATAAAATGAAAATAAAGCACAATCGTTATTTTAGATATATTTTATATGGGAACTCGCCGTTATTTTTTTATATACATGTAATTCCCTGTTTACAGGACTGAACAACGGGTTAATAATATAAAGACGATTTCGAGAGAGGGAATTTTCATGTATAGTGAGCACAGGCGGGTAATCATTTATAAATCTCACTACATCAACGGTATTCAGCTCACTAGAAATGACATTAATTATAAATAATAGATGTAAATGTAAATTAATAATGAACAGAAGTTAAGAATAAATTTCAAGATAAGCCGTGTATACAAAGAAATCAAGCATTGTCCCTCTACATATACATGTTCATCGAAAGTAATTTGTCACTGTTTTTCTCAATGTAATCAATTTCTGCCATTACGTATCAACATTAACAATTGTTCAGACTAGAAGAAAATTAAATTTAAAGCTAATGCTTTCGTTAGAAACTACACTGACTAGTGACTACATGAATAACGCTGTAAAAACGTTTTCTTGGATCCTGCAGCTTAATAATATCAATGATAACAATGATGATGATAATGGTGACGACTGACGACGAAGACGACAATGATGATGATGATGATGATGATGATGATGATGATGATGATGAATGATGATGAATGAAGGACTTTCATTGGTGCATCGAACCAGTCACACAATGCTTATAATTTCAAATGGTTTCCGCCTCTCTATGTCCCCTCCCTCCAACCCCACCCACCCCACCCCCCCCCAAAAAAAAAAACCAAGAAAATGATGTCACGTTTGACCGAGATGGCAGAAGGTGAAAGAAGATTCCTGTGGAGGTCATTCTCTGGTCAGTCAAGGAGATATATCTATGTCGTGCTCTGGAATGTTGATTGACTTCGACGTGTATAGAAGTAAGACGATCATCACAGTTAGAGATTCGAACTTTATACCGAGCCTATATCATGCACCTGTAATCCTACATACATGTACTATCAATCTATGCTGTAGTCATATTCTTTAATTGTAGGTATAGATTGCGGTGTAAATTTTATTTAAGGGAGTGCAAGTTCGAAGTTAGAACCGTCACTTGTTTCACTTTAGGGTATTAAACGTGGACTTGTACTCTTGTGTTCACATTAAAATACGAAATATTTATCACTTTTTGTGAAAAAAATAAAAGGGAGAAATTGTCTGTGTGCCCGTGTCTGTGTGTACATATTTGTACTTGTTTGACTTGTTAATTTGTAAGCTATGTGTATATTTCTTTTAATAATTAATATCCTTACCTTAAAGGGGTGAGAAACCCCATTTTTTTCACTCTCCGCTCATGTTTTGTTACTGTAGTCTGTTCTTATCGATTTATTATGGGTGAGTTTGTGTCATTGTGTCTATTGGTTTCTGTCTTAATGTATATTGTTTGATCTTCTGCTTATTTGTATGTACATTATTATGAATGAAAATGAATAAATTCAAATTCAAATGAATTGAATTGAACTCCATATTCTAATCAACATGCGTGTGATTGTATGCTTACTGTAAATGTAGTTATTTGTGCCTAAGCCTTGTACAGGGGCGTCGATCCATGTTTCGGATTGGGGGGGGGGGGCAAAAGTGAAAAACAATGACCAAAATTTTCGGTGCGCTCCGCGCGCCAAATCGTAAAACAGAGTTTTGCGCGCAAAGCGCGCCGAAAAATTGACAATTTTGTATGTTTAAAGACGCTATATAACACTGTGGAAGACCCGTTTCAAAAATTCTCGAACTTTGCTATCTGACATATTTGACAGTGTTTGAATGGACAAATAAACACCCTAGAACACAAAAGTTCAGACAGTTATGCTGTCTCTAGTACAATATGTGCAGATACAAAGTGGCACATTATTTATTCTCAGCCGATATTCCAATAGGAAATTCTGCAACACAGCAGTCTATGGGGAAAAGCTGGAATGGTATCTCAATGATTTTCACTTTTTTAAAGCACTTAATGATCGTTTCAAACTGCTATTTTTCAGGGCTTCATTTTTAGACCGTATCAGAGACACTGGTAGCATGGGGAATCATGTAGCTCAGATTTTTTAAACTGGAAGCATTGTTATACACTGCCTTTAACAGTATTTTTATGCCATGTTTAATGGATTTCAATGCTTTCAAAACATATATTTGCATTGCATATTGATGATTTTTTTCAGTTGTCAAATTTGGGGGGGGGAGCAAATCGATATGTTTGCCCCCCTATATTTTTATGGGGGCGATCGCCCCCTGCCCCCACAGGATCGACGCCTCTGACCTTGTAGTATCATGTCAGAGATTTTGTCACACAAGGCACGACAGAGGCTATTCACGATCAGCACTCACAGCAATCTAAAATGTACTGGTTTAATTAAAACATTTTACTCGAGTCCGGACTGCGGTCTATAATACTTGTCACGATTGTTTACCTATACTATTAATCTTTTAATCCACGGGCACATCACATCCTTGAGCTAAAATGTTACAATCATGACAATAGACAATCACACGCACATAAAACTCGGACTGTGTGCTCTTTATTCATTCGTTTACATATCCAGCAACAATATGGACATTAAAACAGCAATGCAGCTTTAAAGCTACGCACTATCACAGCATTCCATTGCCTGCTCTATACATCATGCAGGCCGTAGCGGTACAACATAGATAATGTTGACAGAACCGAGTACCATTTGAGATATCCATCCATAGTGTCATGGCCCCATTTAAGATTGTACATGTATACTTGCTACAATGTGTGTCGACATCTTAACCAGATGGCGGCGAGACTATAACCGACAAACGCACTGTATCTGAGAAGATAGTATATAGCTCACACCACAGGTTAAACAAATCCATTTTAACCCGTTGAAAACGGTTTGATGTTGCTTCAACACGCATTTCCCATAGATCTCGTGACGAGATATCCCGTGTCTAGTCTTCAACATGTTAAGAATCCCATCATACCACACCCGGGGAAATTCCATGTCAAATTTTTCGTGGTTACTCGTTTTCCGAGTAAAATGATACAAATTTACAAGGAATGTGTTGATTCCACTCGCTTGCAGTCGGTGTCCAAACAATCGAGTGTATGACCATTATTACGACCATTATGAAACATTTACTGTTTTCGGAACATGACATTTTCCAATAAAGGGAACCAATAAGATACCACCAATAAGAAATTTTAAGAATGCGAATTCAAGAAATGCACATGTAATATCACTTATACGGAAGTGAAGAAATATGATCACTTGTACATTGTTGGCATGAGGAGTCTCTTCCAGTTTGGGGAAAAAAGTTATTATTCGTTGCTTTTATTTTATTTTTTAAAGTTCACGGTTTTATTGAGGGTAACAAACCAAAACAGAGCCCCTTTTTGTCACCTTTCAGAATTCGTTAACATTTTTAAGCCACCCAACAAAACGATAACTATTGTGAAAGATTTGAAGACCAAAATAAAAGCAAGACTTGTCCAAACAAAATTGTCCAATCCCTTTCAAACATTTCGGCTGCATTGTACCGGGGAGACTGGAGCGTACACAAGAAGAACAGTGAGCTTATAATAATGTGCTTGGCCCTGGAAGCGTCTTTGTAAATAACTCATTTGCCTATCTTCAGAAAACTCTTGATGAATCGAAAAAGGGCATGCAGATTCCAAACAAACATAAATTAAAAACAACAACAAATCCAGTAACATAGTACCCAATAAGAACGATGGGTTATGGGTAGCATCAAGGAGTTACTAGTACCTCTTTAATAGCATGACTTCACATTTTACTGCACAGTCCTGAAAGCGCCTTTAAAACTAACTTATTTACCCAACTTTAGAAAATTATTGGTGAATTAAAAAGGGTAAGCTGATCGCAAACAAACACAAACAACAAGTTACATTATTTCCAATACTACAGACAGATAACTCCGAGCGGAGGCATGGAGTGGTCTGTTCTCGATATTTCGGTTTTCATGGCATTGTAACTGTCATGCAATTACTTCTAATCTCCTATTTCAGAAGGGGGCTTCAGTACAAACTTACACTATTACCCCGTCTTATCGCAGATAGCATCGCCATCAGCACAAGACAGGCACCTTTGGCACCAACTTGGGGAGGCCTCCGCCCTGCAGTGTGCTGGTCATGCCCGGGCATAACTGACATTTTGGTGTTTTGGAGATACTGAGCAAAATGTATTTTGTTCAACACGTAAAGCCCTATTCAGTGTCATTTTAACAAGCAGATTAGGAGACAAAGGAACACTTCTAATTAATATTTTTTGTTCTGCATGTTAAACATGATGTACTGAGTCCCCTACACTACATGTATATATGGCGAAACGGTCGTTCATCATCTACTGAAGATCACTTAGAAGTTTAACGAAAATCATTATAAAAGTCCCAAGTAAAGTAGCCTATATTGACATTTGACTCAAATCATAGGGTTTTCGCAGTGTAATTCATAAAATTAGTCTTTTAATGTGTTCGCCGAAGCATCTGTTTTCCCGTTCTAGGCTGGACTGTTATCTATGATTATTTTGTTATCTTCGTACACTTACATGTTGGGTCGCGTTCAAAGGATTTTTTTTTGCGATGCCCTCTCACTCTCTTTCGAGGTGTGTGTATTTTAAATCGTACTGATATATGTTCTGTTTATTTGTAATTATTTTTCTTGATTGAAGTCATTGTTTTTCTTTGGTAACTAAATATTGAAAAAGAGTTTATTGGTCGGAACTTTCATTTCATTTTTTTTTTTGAGGTGGGCCATAACAGGGCGGGGGCACAGCGCAGTAACGCTAATCACATGGCTTTTTTAAGTTGGTCCTCCACACGCTAATGAGTTCCGACGCTGTGAGTGATAATGTGTGGAGTCATATTATTGTGTCCTCTTATTCCTTGAATTGTTTCCAAGGTGCAGTTTTTGTCGTTTTCAAGTTCTACCGGAGCGGCTTTCGAAGTTTGGCTCATATTTTATCCAGTTAATAAATCTGGCTCACGATTTCCCAATGGCTACAATTGGTCTTTGAAAGGTCTTAATGACGCCCTGAAAATTTGTATTTAAAGTTTATTGTGTGCTTTAAAGTGAAATCGTAGGTTGTCGGTCACCTGCCAGTTTCTCCATAGACTTGTGTGTGGTACACTACGAGTATTTAGACTCGCCCCGATTTTTATTGTATATTCATGTTTGCATTGGCGTGTACTTTTCCAACTTTATATTCTGAGGGGTGTGTATTTGTTCATATGACATACTATGTAGTCGTATCAAATTTTGACTTTTTTAAAGTTTGAAGCTCGTCAATGTTAGCCTTTAATTATAGCGAGGTACGGGATTTGCCGTCGAAACGGCAAATGAAATGACTAGTCATCGTATACATTGTGAGTTGTATAATATACGCGCTGTATCACTTTGGTAGAATACGTGAGTTTTGGTTGAAATGTGGACAATTCAATTCACAATTTACGTGTCGTTTAACGTGCGGGCCGTTCCCAAATTGTCCGATGCAGCTGTTAGCGAAAGTCGCGAGTTTAGCGGTTAACAACTCAGTGTGCTCGCTGGTCATGGAAGTCCACGCGATGGGATTTGAGCAAAATTGAAACTCGCGGAAAGAACATATGTCGGTAAATATCGTTATTGTTTTTCTAAAAATTCATGACGTATGGATCTCAAACTTTCAACACACCATTTGTAAGTACTAAATTACCGTTTGTTATCGATAATGAAGGAAAGTAATGGACTTGCAAATCCCAAACTCAATCTTAAAGGCAAGGTTCACCCTGACATCAAGTTGGTTTTAATAAAAGCAGAACAATGAGAGAAACATATTAATGAATGTTTGGCGAAAATCCAAAGAATAACAAAGGTATGAGGTTTCAAAGTTTTAAATTAGTGACGTCACATGCGAGCAGCTCCCAATATGTCATGTAATATAAATTACATGAATTTCCATTTTTTGATGGTTCATGATAACTGAATGCGGTTTTTTCATAGAAGCATGTATGAAATAATGTTTCTGATAATATATTGAATGCACAGGAACGATCATTTTCAAATTTCTGAGAAAACGGCACTTTTATGGAATTTATATCACATGACATATGGAGAGCTGCTCGCATGTGACGTCACAAATTTAAGACTTTGAAACCTCATAACTCTGTTATTCTGTGGTGGATTTTCGCCAAACTTTCATTGATAAGTTTATCTCATTGTTCTGCTCTTATTAAAACCAAGTTGTCGTCAGAGTGAACCTTGCCTTTAAATGTAACGCATCATTTCCAGAAATCCCCCCTGTCTCCAAAGAAAATTCTGGGCGTTGGTGAGCACGATCAACGCATCATTTCGAGACAACTAGTGTGGGGGAGGTGGCTTTTCTGGAATGGATGTGTGAATGACAGTACTCCACACTGTATACCGTATTCTTTTACGGTGAAATTACGGGAAACCGTAAAAATAATTCCGGTTATTTTAATGTAATTTCTACGGTTTACGGTGAAAGCCCATTAAAAAATCAGCATTTTACGATTGAAGACCGGTAAAAATTAAGGTTACGGTTTACCGTACGTTTTACCGGTCTTCCACCGTAAAACCGTGGGTTTTCACCGTGAACGGTAAAAATTGCAGTAAAATAGCCGTAATTTGTTTACGGTTCCACGTAAAAATACGGGCATTTTTTTTCCAGTGCATAGCTCCTTTCCACGCCCTCCTGAGACAAGCGACATAACAAAGACTAGGGCAGATTTCGTCCTATGAACACGAATCATCTGTTCACAACTTCACCCGACCTCACACATAACTGTCCCTTTCAGGAGTAATTACCATGCATGATTACAAACAGGTATTAAATCGAACAAAAAGTTTGGCAACAACCAACCTTGCCGACAATAGGTGTGTTTGTAGTTTGTGCTATTGATGTGGAATTGCACTTTCACGGCATGCGCCCATTACGGAGCCCCAAAGCAATACGCCGGGCACAACGCTCGAGCTGTAAATATAAATAACTCTCTTATGTTCCAAAGTGCGAAGCCGCCGAAAAGTTAGGTGCTATACTCCGCAATTGTAAACAAGACGGTT
>JZLH01S0189142.1:49969-75323 GCA_001188425.1 Eucidaris tribuloides | reverse complement strand
GTGAGTAAAGACATTCATGTGACCAGAGAACAAATTTTCTACACATAGCTCATTTCCAAGTCTTCACCAACACAAGATGAATACACCGACTATTAATTGATAGCAATTCGTTCGCAAACTATTTTTTATTAACCCTTCGACACACTATTCAATGTTTCTTTTAATTTTAAGGTTGCGCACTTATCTACTTACATACATTTGATTATTATACACATGTTAAGAAATATGTTGTATCAATCATCGATATTGTCATGCCTTCTTAAATAGTCATATAATTATATTTGGATTATACACATTACATGATACAAACATTCTATCATTTGCAGGCAATTTGCCCAAGTATTTGAAAGGTGCTAAAAGACAACTGGCCAAAATTCAGTCATATTTTATGCCACTAAATAGGAATATCTCAATGTTTCAATATTCTATACAGGCCCTCAACACATGCGAACTTAATGATGTTGTCCAACGTCATTCCGGTCGTATAAATTTACCGTGAACGGACACAAAACCAGGCTACACCTGGATCACACTCTTGAGACATTTTGACGGAGTGTTTCATTGTTGGAACAAACTATTCAGTTTGCATATGTGTAATTACTATTGTTTATAAAACCAACAAGTGTCCAGTGAAAAATTCTCCCTTCTACCCAACAACAAAAAATCATGACTAATGAACACTACAAAAATACAGCTGCACTCTCGTTTATAAAGACATCTGATATAAACAAAATTTCATATAAAGAGCGAAAATCTCTGGCGTCCATATCCTTAGATTTCCTTTGTCATTCTTATTTTTTTGCAACCCGATATAAGAATTCTCATTATACAGAACAAATCTTCTGGGTCCCGAGGAGTTCTATTATAACGAGAGCTGCGATGTATATGTGCGTAAATAAAACACTACCCCCAATCATGTCATTTACCTTTAATAGTGACAAATTTTGATTTTTAAATCATTGGAGAGCAGGAGACAGTATGTACACAA
The DNA here is from genome assembly GCA_001188425.1 of Eucidaris tribuloides. Taxonomy (NCBI): domain Eukaryota; kingdom Metazoa; phylum Echinodermata; class Echinoidea; order Cidaroida; family Cidaridae; genus Eucidaris; species Eucidaris tribuloides. The sequence goes on along the minus strand of JZLH01S0189142.1, from coordinate 74,335 downwards.
ACATTTCCTATGACACAATGGTTTGTATGGGCGGGGGGGGGGGGGGGGGGGCTCCGACTGTTTCAGTGTTCATTAATTTCTTTTTTAAAAAATTGAAATTTTTCAGAGCGTGGGATATTCAAGGCATTTAAACAGGACATAAGTCTATATAGTACGCACAATAATTTTTTTTTTTATGATTTTTCAAACTATACTAGGGCTTTTAGTCCAATAGTAGTGACAAATTCAGGATTTTGTGTGACTTTGATGTTTGTACAAGTATGTGGACATTCCTTTGGCCTTCATCAAGTACAGGCTAGGGAAGAATCATTTCATTGTTGATGAACCTCATATCTCAAAACAGTTTCTTGTTCAGGAGAGCCCAGAAATATGGCTCCTTTAACAGAAAGACAAATGAAATTTCCTTCTCTTTACATTGCCTCAGTTGCTTTATCTAATGAGATTGGAATCTTGAGATTTGAACAGATGAAAATCTGGCTGAAAAGCTACACAAGATTACATTGAACCGTAAATTTCACCAAATATTGAGAATCTCAATTTGAGATATGATTTGAAGAAACAAATGTGATCTGTCACAGGAAAACCATCAGTAAGTTGCAGCGAACAAATTTCCTGCTTTCCATCCATCAGAAAAAGAAAAAGAAAAACAGACTGTAAGCTTTAAGGTGATTCAAGTGTGTTGGACCTCACAAATTTTCTTTATATTAGGTGAAAGCCAGAATTTTCCAAAAATTAATTTTGAGAAAAGGGGCATGAAAATTTAGGTACTGGAGATTTGCTAGTAATGTATTCTGTTACTGTGCATGTGCTCTAAGAGTGATGTTTAAAATGTCCCTGGTAGTTGTTAGAAAGATTTATTCAAATGAAACTAACACATTTCTCAACTGTGGGTTTCCGATCGGCTAGTTGTGAAAGAACCTCAGTGATCACATGAAAGCCAGAGATATTACCTGCTACTTTGTGTTTGGGATAAGCATGAAGTGAAATTGCACCAAAACCAATACAACCCCAGAAATCTAGAGTAGTTTTGCAAAGTGTATTTCAGGATTGAAATATCCGCATTGTTCAATTAATTTCCAAACTAAGAGAGTGATCATAATCTGTAACTGACAAAATTCAACCCACATGCTTTTGCATTAAAATGTGATCTGTGGACTTTTTTTTTTTGGGGGGGGGGGTGCCTGAAATAGGTCAGAAATATATCTACCTTGGCCACATATACATTTAGTTACCACAGCATTAGTTTATTATATTTCTCCATTAATAATGCATATCTGCAATCAACAAGGGTAATGCATTTACATGTTTGTCAATATCAAATTGTGTTGGCATCTAATTTTGTTTATGAATGTACCATTAATTTTTATCCATACGTGTAAAGCAATTAATGGGCATAGCAAGTGATCTAATACAAACCACATACCTCTGCTCAATACATACATAGATGTGTAATGGTATTTGTGTTTTGTTTTGTTTGGAAAAGGGGGGAGGGGGTGTGAGAGGCACACAGTTCAAAACTTAAAGTGTATGCTAAATTGGGGAAACTTTATTATCATGTAAGCCGGTAAAACACAACTGGGTGGGTTCCTGTATATTACATGATACTTAATCCACATCAATGATGAAAACTAAGCGATGTGGAGTTTTATACAGGGTTTCATTTGTACGTAACCCTTCTTTTCTCCAGTGTACATATTGTTTCATACATGTATAACTAGCATGCTATATGGAGAGACATTAAAATTTATGTCAAATGCACAAGTTGCCCATATTTTGTATGTGTGTAGGTCATTTATTAGTATATTTTTTAAAATAAAAAAAGGAAGATGTAGGAATTTCCTACATTGAGAGGGAGGGGGCAGATGTCTATGCCAAAACTGGGGATTTCAAATATTAGGTGTAGTTCATAAATTTTGAAATGTCATTGACGAGTCATTAATTAATATGGCACTTTGAAAGCAACATGTATTATCTGGCCAGTCTTACTTAATACTCATATATGTTTTAAACCAAGGAGAGGGTTTGAAAAGAGGGGAGGAAGGGGGGGGGTGGGGGAATAGGAGGGGGTGGGTGGGGATAGAGGAAAGGTAGGGGAGGACATCTTCCTGCGGCAAATTTTAGATTTTTTTTTTTTTTTTATTCTACAGTTTGTACATTTTATTGTTTTTTTTTATCATTTCAAAGATACCAGTGAACTCCCTTTGCTCTACCCATGCTCCTCGTTTGCTCTGTGCAAGTATGTGTTATGATAGCCTTTTTTTTCTGCTAGGGGGTAATCTCCAGAAATGGCTACAAAAAGAAATGTATTACCTAAGAAATCTTTGTAAAGCCGTTGTGACAATACCTTATTGTTGTCTGACTACCTCACAGATAGTTTTGTTTGTAAATGTATAACCCCGCTTTTGTTTTGTGTTTTTTATCACAACCTTTTTCGCAACGGGTTGTGTATGCTCAAGTAGAAAGGGCATGCCACTGCTACAAATGCAGGGATTTGTGTGAAAATGTAAAAAGATGCACTTTTATTAGTCAAAGCATATAGTTTCTAAGATATGTTTTTTTTTTCATTAAATTGTAGCATCATGAGAGAAATGTTATTGTACATTAGAATTAGTATTCCAATATAATTATAATAATGTGTTCAAGTGATATCGTACCTCAGAACTAACTTTTCTTTCTCACGAAACAAACTAGGTGTACAGATGGTGAGTGTAGAATTGTGTTGTAGGATTCAGTGAGTTGGAACTTCCTCACAGGAAGAACCATGTCTCCTCGTTGAATTAAAGAACAGTGTTACATTATAAAATGGCTGGTCTCTTAAAGCTGCATTCATTTTATTTGTGATGATGAGTGGAGGAGTTAGTATCAGAATTGGTGCTACACAAGTGTCTTGTGTTTGTCGATTTAGAGCACAAAATGTGTCACATTGGTAAATCACGAGGACTTAGTTCAGCATTAACTGCCTTTTGGCTCTCCAGCCAAGTTGATGTCTTTTAGCTCTCATGGTGAACCAATTTAGCACCCGTTCAACTCTTTTTGGATTTTATGTGTGTGTGTGTGTGTGTATGTGTGTGTGTGTGTATGTGTGTGTGTGTATGTGTGTGTAATCGCGCTTCAACCGGGGACGTAGTATGACATCCACTATCAGATTGGGGACGTTAGGAAAACGGGACGGTCCCCACCCCTCAAATGGCCAGAATCAAACGTAGATGGGCTAAAGCGCCTTAAAAATGGCCCAAAATTTGTGTGCCCCCCACACGTCCCGGTTCTGGTGAAAATATCATACACATACACAAACGTCCCCGATTGCATGTTGTACACGGAGTGTGTGTCCTCGATTGCATGTTGTATAGCAGAGTGTGTTTGTTTCTTTTTTACTGTCCCCGTTTGGCGGCAGTTACACGTATAGGTGAGTGTGTATGTGTGTGTGTGTGTATATGTGTGTTTGTGTATGTGTATCTGGCCTAAGTATGTTGACAGTAAAGATCTTATATGACCTTTGACATACTTATGTCACCTTTGACCCCAATTTAACATTGAGGTCCCTATACATGTAGGATATCTACCATTCATACTAGTTACAAATGGGCCGATACCAACCCGATAGAAAATTGCAGCTATATTCTATCATTTGACCTTCAACCTACCGTATGTGACCTTTGACCCCCAAATAACATTGAGGTCCCTGTTACGCATCTACCATCCAAGTTTGGTTACAAATGGACATGTGGTTAGAGAGTTACCTACTTTCGGCCCTTATGGGCTGGGCCCCCTCGCAAAATTTTACACACACGGGCTTCCCCGGTTGGAAGGAAGTGCTTCCGCAATTGGTGGTCGAATATCACACACATACACACACACACACACACACACACACACACACACATCCTCATCTGCATGTCTAATCAATTAAAAATTACATCCCCAATTGACGGCGAAAACATGCATGTCTGTGTGTGTGTGCATTACGTGGCAGCTCCTAATATCAAAAACAATCTTAGATAAAGGTGTATATTAAGTAAAGTTTCAATAAACATTGGTAAAAGGGAGTGTACCATATCACACAAAGTCCTATCACAATGGCAGCCACCCATTCCTCTAACAGTTTAACTCCACTCAGAAGTATTAGTTATACACCCAAATGTGTTCATACAGTAACTGCTGTTCTACACTACCACATTGACGAAACAAAGTTATTTACAAAACCACAAATAAAGTGAAATGTTGACCACTGTTTGTGCTCCCCTAGTGTGTTTGTGAGTCTGTGTCGATGCAAGTCTGTAAAATTGGGAATTGTTTAGTGTCCAGCTCAGTCTGATTGCATTCCACTTGTATTTCTTTTTCATTATCGGTCTTCCTAACTCTTACCAGTCTGGATGATTGTGTATTGTTCGGGAGAAAACCTGGGTCATACGCTGTTGCACACACACAATGGGGAAAATAGCCCTGTCCTTCAAATGGGATCAAACAGTTAGCAGAACCTCATTCAAAAGCTGAAAAAAGCAAATCACCAAATCCGATTAATCAATGCATGTGCACTTTTTTTTTAGACAGGAGGGAATGTAAATTCTTTTGATCATGAAGATGACAAGTTATTAAGGTTCTTGACCTGACCAATGTCTTGGATTGTTATGAGGTATTCAAAAGTGTATACATAGGATATTATGAGTTTGACAACGTTTGTAGTGTTTGTGAAGCTGGTAGAAATGAAGTATTGGGCTGCAACAATGCATGAATACATATGCGGTATCAATGGTAATAAGACGTGTGTACATGTTCTTAAATCAACAGTGACGTTTGTCAATTTTCTTGGTAATTGCTTTTAATCCTTGCATTGTTGTGCTTTTTTTCCCCATTTGTCATTGTGATTCATTACATACAATGCTTCATTTCCTTTAAAAAAAAAATAATAAAAAAGCCTTTGTAAAATTAGAGGAAAATATCAACTTCAGGGTTCAAATACTTCAGTAACTAAGCAGTCACTTACAATTAACTTTAAAGCCCAAGCATAGTTTTGGTCGATCAAACAAATTTTTGGTCAATCTGTCACAAAGTATTCTATTGTCACCCCAGACATCAAAAAACATCATACCAACTGAAAATTGTTTATGACGACAAAATTATGTTTAAATTAAAGGAGAGCATCTCACGATATGTACATTACATGTGGGAAATCTCGGGGTCCCACCCCCCACCCCCTCCTGAGATTTTACATTTTGATTAATTTCTCAAAAAATGGGAAAGTTTCTGAGTGAGCAATTTTCAGGGTATTAATAGATCATAGGTGTATCTAAAAATCATAATTGCAAAGAATTTCATTTTTTACCATTTACCAAAACTATGCTTTGGCTTAAAATAAGTTCTCAGTGAATATGGCCTCTGCACAGCGATCAATTTCGTGATACTGTCCTCTGTTACCCCCATCCTCCTCATATCCTCTCTTACCACATCCAGAAACCTCCTTTTGGTCTACCTTTTTCCTGGTGGCACCATTTCATCTTTCTCCCTATGTACTCCACATCTAACATCTATTTTCAAAATAAACTTCCTACTCATATTTCCAAAATGTTTACTATAAATAGGAACGCACATGACTACAACACACGAAATAGGGACCCTTTCACTTATGGTCAGTAAGAACAAATATTGCTTATAAATCAGTGAGAACAAGTTTTCCTCTAATACGGAACTCAATTCCTAAACATATTTCAACATGCAAGAATCTATCTCCCTTTCTCAAAAACCTAAAGCAGTATCTTTTGTCTAAGTACTAAAATTATTTGAAACATTTTCAATTTTCATTTTTCAACTTTCCCATTTTTTTGTAGTAATATACCGTTTAAAATTTCCATACCCATTTAATATACATGTATCAGATAAACGAACGTTTCTTATGTTTGTATGCATGTTTGTATGTAGGTAGGTTTTATGCATTTTGTATGTCTATTTGTTGTATTTGTTTTTATATTGTTGTCATTATGGGAGCTAAAAATGCCTTAAGAACCAAACTGGTTGAAAGATAAACCAAATGTACACCAGCTGGGATGGAGCTCCTGACTGGAAGGATTTGTCTTGAGTTTGTTTACTTAAAGAGAATCAAGCATGAACAGGACAGCAGTTTAATTTTATCGGGGCACGATATATTTAATCCCCATAGAAGTCTACACTATAAATTTGTCTTTTACAAGGCATACTTATGGACATTATTTTAAAATGGGTCAACATTTGACTACAAAATTTTTACAGTGGAATCCTTGCATAGTTTACTTGATTCTAGAATAGTTTTTACCCCAAGTTGCAGACTACCCCCAATCATGTCATTTACCTTTAAGCCATTAAATAGAAATTTTGGTAAATTTTTCACTCAAATTTGACATTTTCTCCCGAAAATGGTGAGTATGTATATTTTGGGTGTGCTTAAAAAAAAAATCGCGACCGTGATTTTTCGCATTTTACAGTCGGTCGCTTGAGGGCAACAATCTTTTTTTAGGCCAAATTTCCCTCAATAGCATTGTAAACCCCGCGATAGGAACATTCCGTGATGTTCCCTCCTCCGCTAGTCATCATCTGTATAACGTTAAACATAAATCCCATTCTGAAGAAGAAAAAAACACAGCAATGGATTACAAATGAGATTTGACTGCATGTTTATTTCTTGACACATGTATTCATACACATTTCAGCCAATTCTAACTACCATTTGGTAAATGGTTACAGTGAGGTAGCCAAGTGCAGAAACTGAACCGTTTAAACTTACACTCGAGATAACTTTTTGTGAAAACTACACATATTCTTTTGAAAATCTTGGAAATGTCCATATTTGTCACTTTTTCCAGGCAAATTATCAGTCGATATACATTCTTCATACTTAATTTAAGCAATCAAAATACACCTTCACTCCATTTAAAAAAAATAATTTCGAGATTTTAGACAACTCTCCCACCTCACCTTTCCCTACACATGCTGAAGTACAATAACTAAACAATGCTGGGCCTCTTTAACCTTCCTTCCATTAGTAAGCACAAAGCAAAAGGCAAGTGACTATCACAATGTGATTAAACCCTAAACAGACCTGGGGGGGGGGGGGCTAAAAGGGGCTTGACTTTTCGCGTGTTAACTCCGTGACCACAAAGCTTTTCACACAGCGCTCCATGACTTTTTTCTTTTGAATCTCCTGCATCTTTTGAGACTAACTTTGCGACTTTCGGGCGTGCGATTTAGAAGTTACATTTTGTACTTGCATATCGGACCAAAAATCGCTCAAAAACATGATTTCATGTACAATTAATTAATTAGAAATAAACAATGTAATTAATTGGAAATAAACAATGACTATCATCAAAAATTTTATTATGCAATTTTGTAGTTTACACGAGACTCTACAGGTTGTGCGTGCAAAACCTTGCACCGATCGTGCGACTTGCAGCTGAGATCTCGGGTGGAGGGTGGGGGGGGGGGCAAGTCTTTTAACCCATTAAAATAGCCTAGTCTTTTAATGTAAAGCCCCAAAGTTTTCCCTTTTACAAATGTCAAATTCCGTTTTTCTCCGTTTGCAAATACCAAATTCTGTTTTTCTCCATGTTGTAACTATGTAATTTTCTGCCTTGATTTTTTTTTTGAAAAAAACCCCAGATATAATGTCAAGCTTTCTAGGCCCATAGGGGTTTACATTCAGGTTTGGGGACACATTTACAGTAAATGCATGATTTCTTTGGCTTTATTAGCATCTTTTTGGTAAGTTAGTTTAGTTTTATTCAATAAATATTTATTAAATTAGGGGGGAAATTTTTAGGCATGATTTTTTATTTTTTTTTCAAAATGCCGTTTTCCACATTATTCCTCAAATTCCACAATTTTTGCAGAAAATCTGCATCGCGGAAAACTGCAGGCTTTATTTTAGGGTTAAAGGGTTAAGAAAGCTTCAAGACATTTTCTTACACATGCCATTATAAGTTACAGTCAAATAGAATGAGGGTCCATAGACTGAGTGTCAGATAGACAGATTATTAAATGGGTCCTGTAGACCGATTATCAAAAAGGGTCCAATAGAGCACTAATCAAAAAGGGTCCAATAGACAATCCGTCTGTCAGATCCTTTTTGATAATCAGTCTATTGGACCCTCAGTCTATCAGAACTTTTCTGGTAGTAATCGGTATATCGGATCCATTTCGATAATTGGTCTATTGAACCCTCTGTCCATCCTTATCATTAAGGGAAAATCGGTCTGTAGGACCCTCGGTCTACGGGGTTTACCCCACCATACTCAACATTGTTATTTTGCTACAGTAGATATGAACAACTGTCGAGACTTATAAAGAGATCCTGTTATATTTGGAATTGCTGTTGCATGATGTGAAAAGACGAATGGTACCCACGATCATGACCTTTGAACCCTCTGAATCAACAAAATTATTTTCCTTTTGTTATTGTAACTTATCACCAAATTATAGAAAATAGAAGCATTCCTATCTGGAGTTATACACCAAAAATAAGTTTGGGACAAAGTTCATGACCTTGACCGTTGACAGATTTGGCTGAAGGTCTACTGTAATCATTTTATCCTTGCCCAATGTTTCATCGTTGGTCCAGGTTTCATTAAAATCCCTCCAGTGGTACTTCGCTAATCTTGTTCCCAAGAAAGTGTGGGCACACAAACGTTGGATGGATAAACCCAAAACATTATGCCTCCGTGTCCCTTGCAGGGCCGAGGCATAATAAACAAAACGAAATCCAGAAAATGTAGCATATCGATAGTCCCCATTCTCTGCCAATCACCCGCTAGCTGCAAGGGAACCCACTTATATGATACCACTCAGTTGTATCGCAATTGGACCATCAGTGATGCATTATCTTAACCCATCTTTTGCAAGATTTCATTACATCCTTCCAGCTTGGAATACAGAATGCATGGATCCAGGAAGAAAGCACTTAACATTATCTCCTCAGGTCATCTTTCACGATGCCAAAGGATTGTTGGCCCAATGTTTCAGTTCGCTAGGGCAGGATGGATACGTGTTGAGGGCTTCCACTAGCTGTGGTGATGTCACCAGTATTGTCATGGCTCTATACTCCTTTTGAGTCCGAGTGGAGGCTGCTGTACTGTGCTCCGCTGCTTTCACCAACTCTAAGGCCACCAGGTGCTCAAATGCCTGGATAACGGTAAGAAATGTACAAATGAGAGTACAGATAAAATACTGTATCATACACTTTGCCTGGTTATTTTTATCAATTACATGTACATGTGACCCATTACAATGAAACCTGTATAAAATTGCAAACTCTAAAACACGGAAAAAAAAAATGAAAAAAAAAATGAAAAATAAATCTGAACAATTGGGGGCCATTATAATTTGGTATCTAACGTAGTTGAGGTATTAAAGACAGAGTAAGGGATTTGAACGTCAGAAAACAAGTAAATGAATGAAATCAGATCAAATCGTTCACAATGTGAAGATTAGTATAAATAAACACCTGTCATAGAACCTTTGGGTAGAATACGTAGTTTGGGTTAGAATCTGGACAATTAAACTTCCAAATTTACAGTGACGTTAACGTGCACAGGTCATTCCAAAATTGTCCGATCAGCCGTTAGCCAAAGATCGCGTGGAGTTTAGCCGTTTAACCAATCAGTGTGCTCCGTTGGTTACGCGAACCAACACATAACCGCGATTCGCAATTTGAGCAAAATTTAAACTCGCGGAAAGAACAATATTCTGGTAGCAAATCGTTATTAGTTTTTCTCATAAAACCACAAATTCATGACGTATGGATCTCAAACTTTCAACACGCCATTTGTAAGTACTAAACTACCGTTTGGTATTGATAATGAAGGGAAGTAATGGACTTGCAAATCCCAAACACAATCTTTAACATGTAATGTATGCTAATCACCTAGTTTCTATTTGGTGATCCGCTACCTGCATCGGCATACAATGGCTAAATTGTCAAGGTGTGACAGGGCCATTATGACGAGGGTGCATATTCAAAACCACTGAAACAAGATAGGTGAATGTTTGACAAGAACTGGAAGTTGAAATGGGTTTTCAATAAACAAGACTTTCACTCTACCTTGAGAACCACAGCCTTGTCAAAGTGTTGGACTGTATGGGATTTCTTCTGGATGAACTTTTGGTACTCTGCAAACAAAATAAAATTGATGCAAAATGAAATTCAACTTCATAATATCATAAATTACTGGTATACATCATCATCATTATACTTATACTGCACTTTTCCCATCAGGCCCAAAGCACTTATAATTGTGTAAAACTATGTAATCTTAAAACTACAAACTACTAAAAAGATGGGTTTTTAATGCCTTTCTGAAGACTGTCTTATTGTAAGTGGCAAATCATTCCAGTATTTTGAAGCAAACACAGTAAACATTCTATCACCGACTAATGTACAAGTAATTGAATATGTGAGACGGAGAGGGTCACTGGCTGACCTAAGTGCTCTGGTGGGTGTATATACATTCAGACAATTACTTGTAGCTATAAGAAAGCTAATGCGCAATATATTGTGACACTATTGCCATCGGTTTATCATATTTTTCTTATCTGGCTTTGTCATTTTAGGTTGAAAAACTGAAATACAATTTTTTTTCAGAATTCATTACAAGACCTCATTATATACACTTACACAGTTATGTAGCATCAAGGATTATGTGCAACTTGCTCAAATATTTTAAACTGGAAACAATGTTACATAATGCCTTTAAGGCAGAATAACAGCTCACCATTGTACACCATCTCAAAGTTGAAGGGATCCCCTTCATAGAGCTCGGTCAGGTGACGCATGGCAATGATCAAACACAACTGAAGGACAGAGATACCTATGAAGATAGAAAAGCAGATTAATACATCTTTAAAACTAGTTTCAGGTATGAACACAACCATCAAAATTACGCTGAATGGTGATGAAGTGTGAATACAATAATTTATTGTTGTTCATAATTTGTTTCTACTTTTATTTCAATTTCTTTAGGGGGAGGGGTGTCACCAAAAGAACACAATTGATTTTAGAATACCCATGAATACAAAACCGTGATCTTTTAAAGTATGTAAATTCTCATGGCCCTGATCCAACCCTTACCTGCCCACAGGCTAATCTATCAATTTTTACAAGATGAAAAAAAATTCAAAGTTAACATGACATCATTTTGGTTATATTCCAATCATTCTCTAAAGTTCTCAAAGTACATAATTTTCTACAAGATACTAAATAATGTATGTGCCATAAATTTTACATACATATATTTTTATGATTTTGCTTCAGAATAGGAATTCATGAGAATTTATTTTCACATTATGCATTTTCATTCACTTTGGATAGGTACATTGGGAAGTGAAAATTTGGGGGGTTGTTTAGTCACATAGTCCGTACAAATAAAAACAACACGAAGTATACACAGTACTAACTAGGACAAGAGATCTGTTTAACATTTTCTCCTCATTTTGAGTGAATTAATTTGAATATAACAGCTGTCGTTTACATCAAAGACTTATTCTATTAGTTTGTACAACAGCAATATTGAGATTATTATGTCTTGAGGCAATAAATTCCCTCATGATTCTGATCAGGTCATATGACCCAAGACAACAGTTGTGAAGACAGAATTAGATCATTATGGGGTTAAAGAATGTGTTTTTGATTTGCACAACAAACTGTTTTCACTCAGATTTGATCCAGCTAAAGATGGGTACATAAAAAGGCAGTGTTCAAACTTTGGGATTCATACTGTACATTGTAAAGTTTTTGAAATATAAATGCTCAAGTTGTATTTTGTAATGATAGTCAAGGTTTCAGAGAATGGATGTAGTTTTCACTTACTAATTTTGAATTTGGTAGAGTCAACAGCAGCAAAGATTGCATGACACTCATCTGACTGCAATTGTACAATGTGTCCTCCCCCACCCCCCACCCCCCCCCCCAAAAAAAAAAAATGGTGCAATTGGGAGAAAATTATTTAAGGTAATTACTTTTCTCAAAAGGTATGTGTATTTGGTATCATATTGAAGCTGAATAAATTTTCTTTCTGATAAAGTTAATTCCATTTAATTTACTTTTATAAATCAAAAATAATGATTACTTTTGTGCAGTCAGGCAAAATCACTTTTGTCCCACTTTTGTGTATTGGTCATGACATCTGAATTGGTGATGTTGTTACTTACAGTACTCATAAAAACTGAATTATAAAAATCAATAATACAACAAATAATGAATTTGAATATGAATATGTTTGAATGTTTGTTTTTTTAATATGTTTTTTTAATAATTATCTAGTAAGCAAAAAAAAAATAAATACAAACAAACGTTACTCGGCATTCAAATGATATTGCACATGTTCATGTCCTCTGTTTACCAAACAACATTCACACTGACATCATGATGAGCTACACATCTCATGTTTTTCAGGCTGTTTGTCAAAGTTATGTACCCCCTCTGTACTACAAATGATAGAAAACTGCACATCCTGAAAAATCTGTTCGCTCTGCTAAATTGAATGAGTACACAATACACTCTCAGCGTGTTTCTTTGTTAAAGGTATTGGCTAACATTTACCACAGTTAAAAAAAATCTGAGCCACATGATTCCCCATGCTACCATTGTCTTTGATAAGGTCTAAAAATGACGCCCTGAAAAAAATTGTATTTCAAAATGATTATTTAGTGCTTTAAAAAAGTGAAAATCTTAAGTTGATCGGATTCACCTGCCCATTTTCTCCCATAGACTTACTGTGTGTACACTTAGGCTATTTAAACTCGCCCCGAGTTTTAATTGTTTATTCATGCATAACTTGCCATTGACAGTGTAACTTTCCACTTTTTTATTCTAGGGTATTTATTTGTCCATATGAACACTACTATGTAGTTCAGATATCAAAATTTGACAGTTTTTTAAATTGAAGCTCCACAATGTTAGCCTATCACTTTAAATGATATGCAGGACCATGCGTGTACATGTATAGCACATACAGTATACTGGGACAAACACGATTTTGCACCATTGCAGAAAATTCAATATATCTCAGGATTGACACAACCAAATAAATTGCACTGGAATGTGTGGTCTTTTAGCTTTATGACAATACCCAATTTAACGAAATTGTATAAGATTTTCATATATTAAACAAAGAATTTCCGATTGGACCATTTGGGGGGGGGGGTGAGACACTGTTAAGATCTAATTCTGTCTTCAAATGTTGTCATTGGTCATATGACTTCAGAATCTGAGGGATTTTATTGGCCATCAAGACATAATAACTTCAATATTGCTGTGTAACAAACTAATAAATAAGTCTTGATGTAACGAAGCGGTTATATTTCAAATAATTCACGTCAAAATGAGGAAAAATGTACAAAGATTCTCTGTCCTAGTAGTAGTGTATACTTTCGTGTTGTTTTTATTGTAGGGACTAGTACTAAACAACCCCCAATTTCACGTTCCCATGTCCTATCCAAGTGTAATGAAAAATGATAATGTGAAAAAAATTCTCATAAAATTCCTATTCGAAGCAAAATCTAAAATATAATGTATGTAAAATTTATGGCACATACATTATTTAGTATCTTGTAGAAATATGTATTGAGAACTTTTAGAGATTGCTTTCATCGGATTTGGGAATATATAGCCAAAATGATTGTCATTGTGTAACTTGAATTTTTTGCAGTTGTAAAAATGATGAGATTAGCTGTGGCAGGTAAGGGTTGATCATGGCCATGAAATTTAATACTTAAAGATCACGGTTTTGTATTCATGGGGTATTCTAAATACTTGTGTTGCTTTTGTGACACCCCCTAAAGAAATTGAAATAAAAGTAGAAAAAAAATTATGAACACAATAATATGTATTCCTTCACACCATTAGCGTAATTTTGATGTTTTTTCATACTGAAACTAGTTTTGAAGATGTATTATCTGCTTTTATCTTCTAGGTGATCTTGTCCTCAGTTGTGTTTGATGCATGCATGCGTCAACCTGACCGTATGCTTATGAAGGGACCTTCACATTTGAGATGGTGTACAATGGTGAGGCGTATTCTTGCTAAAGGATATGTAAATTGTCAGTTTTAAATATTGAGCAAGTTGCACATAATCATTGATGCTACATAAGTGTAAGTGTATAAATTTAGTTTGTTAATGAATTCTGAAAAAATTGTATTTCAGTTTTTCAACTAAAATGAAGAAGCCGATAAGAAAATATGATAAACGATGGAATAAGTATCACAAATATTGGCATATTCTATAGCTAAATAATGCTAATTATAAAACCCCCAAGCACCTTAGGTAAGCCAGTGACCCTGTCACATATTCCAATACTTGTAGCATTAAGTGGTTGATAGAATGTTGACTGTGTTTGCTTAAAATACTGGAATATTGGCATACAATAAGACATCTTCAGAAGGCATTAAAACCAGCTTTTAGTAGGTTGTATTTAAGATTAAATGTTTTATCACAATTATAAGTGCTTGGGCCATGGAAAGTGGCAAGTATACATATAGATGATGATGAGGTTACAGTAATTTATGATTTATATGAGTTGAATTTCATTTTGCATCAATTTTATTTTTGTTGCAGAGTACAAAAGTCACCAGAAGAATCCCTACAGGTCAAACACTTATGAAGGTGGTTCTCAAGTAGAAGGAAAGTTGTTTTATGAAAACCATTTCAACTCCTTTGTCCAAACATTGACAGGTATCTTGTTTCAGTGGTTTTGAATACGCACCCTCGTCATAATGGTGTCACAACTTTGAATTTAGCAGTTGTATGCGATTCCGGTAGGAACCAAAATAGAGAACTAGGTATGCATACATATCATTTAAAGAATTGTGTTTGGGATTTGCAAGTCAATTAACTTCCCTTATTATAATACCAAACGTAGTTTAGTTATTAACAAATGGCTGTGAAAGTTGAGATCCATACGTCATGAATATTGTGGTTTTTATAGAAAACATAAGATTTGCTACCAGAAATATTTGTCTTTCCGCAGTTTAAATTTGCGCCAAATTAGCGAATCCGCGGTTATTGTTTGGTTCGAGTAACCAGGAGACACCTGATTGGTTATTACTGGCTAAACTCCACCGATCTTTGGCTAATACGGCTGATGACAATTTTGGAATAGGTGTGACGTTAACGTACTGTAATTGGGCAGTTTTTAATTGTCCAGATCTAACGCAAACTACGTTCTACCAAAGGTTCGATGACAGGTGTTTTTTATAAATTCACATTGTGAACATTTGATATGATTTCATTATCTTACTTGTCTGACGTTCAATATCCATATCGTCTTTCATACTCAAACTACGTTAGATAAATATAATGCCCAATGTTAGATTTATTTTTCACATTTTTTTTTCATTTTTTTTTCCGTGTTTAGAGTTTGCAATTTTATACAGTTCATGTAATGGTCACAATGACAAGTAATTGATAAAAATAACAGGCAAAAGTGTTGATACAGTATTTATCTGGTACTCTCATGTCTGACATTTCTACAGTATCCAGGCATTTGAGCAGCCTGTGGCTTAGAGTTGTGAAAGCAGCGGAGACAGTACGCGCCTCACTGCGGATCAAAAGGAGTATAGAGGCCATGAAAATAACTGGGACATCACCACAGCTAGTGAAGCCTGCAACACGATATCATCCTGCCCTAGCGAAATGAAAATTGGCCAATCAATCCTTTGCAGTCTGAAAGATGACTGAAGGAGATTATTGTTTAAGTGCTTTCTTCCTGGCAATGCATTCTGTATTCCAAGATGGAAGATGTAATGAAAATCTGCAAGAAGATGGGCTTAGATAATGCATCACTGATGGGTCCAATTGAGGATACAACTGAGTGGTATCAATATAAGTGGGTTTATTGCAGCTAGCGGGTGATTGGCAGAGAATGGGGATTCGTATGCACATTTTGGATTTCGTTTGTTTTATTAGGCCTGCTGCAAGGGCACGTGAGGGATATGTTTGGGTTATCCATTCCAAGTTGTGTGCACACTTCTTGGGAAAGAGATTAGCGAAGTACAGTTTTAAATGAAACCTGGACGAAGTGAACATTGGGCAAGGATAAAATGATTACAGTAGACTTCAGTCAAAAGCTGTCAACGGCAGGTATGAATTTGTCAGAAACTGTATTTTTGGTGTATAAGTCCAGATAGGAATGCTTCTATTTTCTATAATTTGGTGAGTGAAGTTAGCAATAACAAAAGGAAATAATTTTGTTGATTCGAAGTTCAAAGGTCATGATCGTGGGTACCATTCTTCTTCCCATCAATAGAACACAATTCCAAATATAAGGAATTCTTTATAAGTCTCGACAGTTGTCATATCTACTGACAAAATAACAATGTTGAGTTATGGTGGTAATAGAAGAGTCCATCGAGCGGATTTTCCCTTAATGATAAGGATGGACAGAGGGTTCAATAGAATATTATCGAAAGGATTGCGATATAATCGATTATCCAGAAAAGTTCTGATAGATGAGGTCAAATAGACTGATTATCAAAAAGGTTGACAGACGGATTGTCTATTGGACTTTTTTGATTATGCTCTAATTGACTGTTTTGATAATGTCTACAAGCCATTTAATTAATACTGTCTATCTGACATCGTCTATGGACCCTCATTTATTTGACTGTAATTATAATGGATGTGTAAGAAAATGTTTGAAGCTTCTTAAACCCTTTACCCTAAAATAAGCTGCAGTTTTCCCGCGATGCAGATTTATGCAAAATTGGGAATGAGGGAAATAATGTGAAAAGCATTTTTGAAAATAAAAAATAAAAATCATTGCTAAATTCCCCCCTAATTTAATAAATATTTATTGGAATAAAACTAAACTACTTACAAAAGATGCTAATAAAAGCAAAGAAATATGGCATTTACTGTAAATGTGTCCCAAACTGGAATTGTAAACCTAATTGGGCTAGAAAGCTGAATATATCTGGGGTTTTTTTCAAAAAAAATCAAGGCTAGAAAATATGAGAAGCAATGAGTTACACATGAGAAAAACAGAATTGGTATTTGCAAACGAGAAAAACGGAATTTGACATTTGATAAGCGGGAAAACTTGGGGCTTACTTAAAGACTAGGCTATTTAGGTTAAAAAGACTTGCCGCCCCCCCACCTCCACCCGGAGATCTCAGCTGGCAAGTCGCACGATTCGGTGAAGAGGTTTTGCACGCAGCAACCTGTAGAGTTACGTGTAACTACAAAATTGCAGTAAAAAGTTTTGATGATGGTCCATTGGTGTATTTCCATTAATTACAGTTGTTTATTTCTAATTAATTAATTGTACATGAAATTAATGTTTTGAGACGATTTGGGTCGTATGCAAGTACAAAATATGTAATTCTAAATGGGCACGTCGACGAAATCCAAAAGTGTAGTCTCAAAAGATGCAGGAGTCAACAGAAAAAAGTCATGGATGCGCTGTGTAAAAGCTTGTGGTCACGTGAGTTAACAGCGAAAGTCAAGCCCTTTTAGCCCGCTCGCCCCCTCCAGGTCCTGTTTGGGGTTAATCACATTGTGAATCATTGCCTTTTGCTTTTGTGCTAATAATGGGAGGAAGGTTAAAGAGGCGCAGCATTGTTTAGTTATTGTAATGTCGAGCATGTGTAGGGAAAGGTAGGTGGGAGAGTTTGTCCTAAAATCTCCGAATATTTTTTTTAAATGGAGTGAAGGTGCATTTTGAGTGCTTAAATTTAAGTATGGAAGAATGTATATGATCGACGATAATTTGCCTGGAAAAATGACAAATAATGGACATTGTGTCCAAGATTTTCAAAAGAATCTGTGTAGTTTTCACAAAAGTTATCTCCGAGTGTAAGTTTATAAAAAACGTTCAGTTTCTGCACTTGGCTCCTCCTGTACATTTACCAAATGGTATTAGAATTGGCTGAATGTGTATGAATACATGTTCAGAAAATAAATGCAGTCAAATCTCATTTGTATATCCATATGTGTGTGTTTGTTTTCTTCAGAATGGGATTCTTATGTTTAAACGTATAACAGAGTGATGACTAGCGGAGGAGGGAACATTCAGGACATGTTTCCTATCGGGGTTTTTTTTTTTTTTTTTTTATATTTTGTTTTTACAAATCTATGAGGAATTTGCCTAAAAAAAGATTGTTTCCCTCAAGCGACCTGATGTAAAATCGATAGAAAATCACTGGGTCGCGATTTTTTTTAAGCAAGGCGGCCCAAAAATACATCTTCACAATTTTCGGAGAAAATGTCAAATTTGAGTGAAAAATTTACCAAAATTTGTATTTAATGGTTTAAAGTAAATGACATGATTGGGGGATCGGACACTTGGGTAATAAACTATTTAGTAATCAAGTAAATATGGCAAGGATTCCCTGTATAAAATTTTGTAGTGCAAATGTGACGCCTTTAAAAATAATTGTCATAAGTTATGCTTGTAAAGACAATTTATTAGTTGTAGACTTCTATGGGGAATGAAATAATCGTGCCGATAAATTAAACTGCTGTCCTGTTCATTGCTTGATTCTCTTTAAGTTAAGACAAACGTCATAAGAAAATCTTCCAGTCAGGAGCTCCATCCAGCTGGTGTAGCGATTGTGTGGTTATCTTTCAACCAGTTTGGTTGCTTAAGGCATTGATTTAGCTCGTTTAATGAAAAATGACAACATATATACAAAAAAATACAACAATAGACAATACAAATGTCTAAAACATACTACATTACAACATGCATCAAACATAAGAACGTTCGTTTATCTTGATACATGGTATATAATGGTATGGAAATTTTAAACGGTTATAAGCTTAAACAAAAAAATGGGAAATGAAAAATGAAAATTGACAAATGTTTCTAAATAATTTTAGTACTATAGACAAAAAGGCTTTAGTTTTTGAGAAACGGGAGATAGGATTTTGCAGTTGAAAATGTTTAGGATAATTGAGGGTTGCCGTACTTAGAGGAAACTTGTTCCTCACATGATTTATAAGCAGTATTTGTTCTTACTGACCTGAATGAAAGGGTCCTATTCGTTGTTGTAGTATTGTGCGTCGCTATTATATAGTAAACATTTTGAAATATGAAGTAGGGAAGTTTATTTTGAAAATAGATGTTTAGATGTGATGTAATAGGGAGAAAGATGAAATGTGAAGGAAAAAGGTTACACCAAAGTGAGTTTCTGAATGTTGGTAAAGAGAGGATATGAGGGGATGGGGAGTAAAGAGGACAGTATCAGAAATTGATCGGGCTGTGCAGAGGCCATATCACTGCGAAGCGTATTTTAAGCCAAGATAAGTTTTGGTAAAATGGTAAAAATGAATTCTTTGCCAATTATGATATTTAGGATACTCCTATGATCTATGTATCCTGAAATTGCTTCACATCAGAAACTTTGCGTCATATTTTGAGAATTAATCAAAATGCGTAAAATCTCAGAGGGGTGGGGGGTGACCGATATTTCCACAGTAATGATAATATCGTGAGATGCTCTCCTTTAATTAACAAAATTTTTCGTCATAAACAATTTTCAGTTGGTATGATTTTTTGATGTTGGGGTGACATGAATTTTGTGAACAGATGACAAAAATTTGTTTGATCGACCAAAACTATGCTTGGGCTTAAAGTGTAATTGTAAGTGACTGTTAGTTACTGAAAGTATTGAGACCTGAAGTTGATATATTCCTTAATTTACAAGTTTGTTTTTATTATTTTGTTTAAAGGAAATGAAGCATTGTAATGTAAAATCACAATTGACAAATGGGGAAAAAAAGCAGAAGCAATGCAGGATTAAAAGCAATTACCAAGAAATTGACAAACGTACTGTTGATGTAAGAAGCATGTACACACGTCTTATAATTGATCGATATGTATTCATGCATTGTTGCAAGCCAATCACTATTTCTACTGAGCTTCAAAACAGACAAGCGTTGTCCAAATCATATATCGCTATGATATTTTGAAGTCTCATAACAATCCAAGAACATTTGGTCAGGTCAAGAACGCTAATAAAAGCTTGGTCATGCTTCATGATCAAAAGAATTTACATTCCGTCGCTGTCTAAAGAAACAAAAAATGGCACATCATTGATTAATGATGTTGGTATTTTGCTTTTTTCAGCTTTTGAATGAGGTTTGCTAACGTTGTTTTGATCCATTTGAAGGACAAGGGATAGTTTCCGCCATTGTGTTGTGTGCAAGTAAAAAATGCGTATGACCAGGTTTTCTCCCAACAATAACAACAATCATCAGATTGGTAAAGAGTTACGGAGAGACGAGTAATGAAAAAGATACAGTGGAATCAATAGACTGAGCTGGACACTAAACAATTCCCAAGTTTACAGATTGCATGCGACACGACTCACAAACACACTAGGGGAGACAAACAATGGTTCAACATTTCTTATGTGTGGTTTGTAAATAATGTGTTTCGTCAATGTGGTAGGTAGAACAGCATTATAGTATGAACACATTTGGGTGTATACTAATACTACTCTGAGTGGGAGTTATGTTAGAGGATGGGTGGCTGCCATTGTGATAGGAACTTTGTGTGATATGGTACACATCTTTTACCAATAGTTATTGAAACTTTACTTAATATAGCTACATTACTCTAAGATTGTTTTTGATATTAAGGAGCTGCACGTAAATGCCCAGCTAGACATGCATGTTGTCGCGTCAATTGGATGGTATTTTAATTGATTGTAGACATGCAGATGAGGATGTGTGTGTGTGTGTGTGGTGATGTGTGTGTTGTGTATGTTGTGTGATATTGAACCCATTGGGGAGCCACTCCTTTCAACGGGGAATGGCGTTAGTTGTTAAAATTTTGCGGAGTGGGCCCAGCCATCAGGGCGCGAGAAAGTAGGTAATTCTTACCATGTCCATTTGTAACCAAACTTGATGGTAAGATGCGTAACAGGGACCTCTGGTGATTTGGGGTCAAAGGTATCATACGGAGTTGAAGGTAAATGATTAGAATATAGCTGCAATTTTCTATCGGTTGGTATCGCCCATGTAACTAGATGAAGGGTAAGATTCTAATCATGTATAGGACTAATGTATAATTGGGGTTCAAAGGTGAATAAGTAGTAACGGTCATATTGATTTACTGTCAACATTACTTAGGGCCAGATAACAACCAAACACATATACACACACAACACATACAGCACTCACCTATAAGTGTAATGGAACGGGGACAGTAAAAAAGAACAAACGAACTCTGTATAAAATGACATATCGGGACACACTGTACCCGTGTAGCAAATGCAATAGGGGACTTGTGTAGTGTGTATGATATTTCACAGTAACTGCGGGACGTTGGGGTGACACAAATTTTGGGTGCATTTTCTAAGGCGCTTAGGCATCTAAGTTGATTTCGGCATTTGGAGGGTGGGAGACCGTCCGTTTCTAAGTCCATTCTGATAGTGGAGTGTCCTACTTAAGTCCCGGTTGGAAGGGATTAACCACATACATCACACACATACACCACACATACATACACAATCACACACACCATAAAAATCCGAAAAGAGTTGAACGGGTCAATTGGTTACATAGAGTAAAAGACATCAACTTGCGGAGAGCAAAAGGCAGTTAATGCTGAATAAGTCCTCGTGATTATACCAATATGAGACATTTTGTTTGCTCTAAATTGACAACACAAGACAGTGTGTAGCACGCAATGTCTGATGACTACTCTCCACTCATCATCACAAATAAATGAATGCAGGGTTTAAGAGACAGCTTTTGAATAATGTAACACTGTTTGTTTACTTCACGAGGAGACATGGCTCCTGTGGGAAGTTCCAACTCATGAATCATACAACACAAATTCACATCAATCTGACCCTGTTTGTTTGTGAGAAGAGAAAAGGTTAGTTTGAGGTTACGATATCACTTGAACCAGTTATTATATTATATGGATACTAATTCTAATGTAATACATTTCTCTTGATGCACAATTTATGAAAAAAAAAAAACATATCTTAGAACTATAGGCTTTGACTAATAAAAGTGCATCTTTTTACATTCACACAAAGTCCATGATTGTAGCAGTGACATGCCCTTTACGTTGAGCATACAAAGCCGCTTGGCGAAAGGTTGTGAAAAAACCAAAACAAAAGCGGGGTTATACATTTACAAAAAAACTATCTGTGAGGTAAGTCAGACAAAATAGGTATTGTCAAAGGTTTACAAAGATTCTTAGGTAATTACATTTCTTTTTGTAGCCATTTTGGAGATTTACCCCCTAGAGAAAAAAGGCTATCATAACATACTTGGCACAGAGCAAAAGATGGGGAGGAGATGGGTAGAGCAAAGGGAGTTCACGGTATCTTGAAATGAATCAAAAAAACATAAAATTCCAAACTTTAGAATAAAAAAAAAAAAAAATCTAAAATTTCCGAGGAAATGTTCTTCTACTTTCCCTATCCCACCACCCCTCCTATTCCCACCCCCTTCCTCCTTTTTCAACCCTCTCCTTGTTTTAAAACTATATGAGTATGAAGTACTGGCAGATAATACATGTTGCTTCAAGTGCATATTAATTAATGACTGTCAATGACATTCAAAATTTAAAAAATGAAAATACACAATAATAGTGAAATCCCTTCAGTTTTGATAGACATCTGCCCTGCCCTGCTCAAATGAAGGAAATTCTACATCTCTTTTTTTTATTTTAAAAAATATACTAAATAAATGACCTACAATACAAATATGGCACTTGTGGATTTAATCAATTTAATGTTTGCCCAATTAGCATGCTATTATACATGTATGAACAATATGTACAGCTGAGAAAGAGGTTAGTACAAATGAACCTGTAAAAATTCACATTCGTAGTTTCATCATTGATTGGATTAAGTATCATGTAATAACAGGACCACCCAGTTGTGTTTTATACGCTTACATTGAATATAAGTTTCCCGAATTTAGCATACTTTAATTTGAATGTTGCTTCAAATCCCCCTTTTCCAACAAAACAAACTCACAGAATACATTATCACATTATTGTATGTATTGAGCAGAGGTATGTGGTTGTATTAGATCACTTGCTAGCCCATAATTGGCTTACACGTATGGATAAAATTAATGGATACTTTCATAACACAAATTAGATGCAACGAAATTGATATTGACAACATGTAAATGCAATTACCTGTTGATTGGAGATATGCATTATTAATGGAGAATATAATAGAATATGCGTTGAACTCATGTAATGTGCCAAAGGTAGATAGATTCATGACTTTCAGGACCCCCCCCCCAAAAAAAAAAAAAGTCAAGACACATTTTAATGCAAAGCATGTGGTTTGAATTTTGTCAGTTACAGATTATGATCAATCTCTTAGTTTGAAATTAATGAAACAATGGGCTATTTAATCTGGACATACACTTTGCAAAACTACCTAGATTTCTGGTTGTATTGGTTTGGTGCAATTTCACTTATGCGTACCCAACCAAGTAGCAGGTAATATCTCTGGCTTTCATGTGAGCACTGGCGGTTTTTCACAAAGCCGACGAAACCAAGTTGAGAAAATGTGTTAGTTATTTGAATAAATCTTCTACCACTACAGGCATTTTAAACATGAACTCTTAGAGGCACATGCCAGTAACAAAACATTATGACAAATACTCAGATACATAAATTTCAATGCCCCTTTTCTCAAATAATTTTGAATTCTGGCGCTTTAACCTAATATAAAGAAATTGTGTGAGTCAACACACTGAATCAGACTTAAAGCTTACAGTTTGTTTTTCTTTTTTTTTCTGATGAGAAGCAGGAAATTTGTTCGTGCAACTGATACTGATGGTTTCCGTAAGAACATTGTTCTTCAAATCATATCTCAATGAGATTCTAATATTGGAAATTTCGGTTCAATGTAACTTGTGTAGCTTTTCAAGACCAGATTTTCATTGTCATTCAAGATTCCAATTCTTAATAAAGCAACATGGGCAGATGTAAAAGAAGGAAGTTATTTGTCTTCTGTTAGAGCATATTTGCTCTCCTGAAAAGAAACTGTTTTGAGATATGAGGTTCATCAACAATGAAATGATTCTCCCTATGCTGTACTCTGATGAAGGCCAAAGGAATGCACGGATCTGTACAACATCAAAGTCACACAAATCTGAATTGTCAGCTACTATTGACTAAAAGCCCTAGATAGTTTGAAAAATCATAAAAAAAAAATTATTGTGCGTACTATATAAACTTATGTCTGTTTAAATGCCTTGATATCCAGCTGAAAAAATTCATTTTTTAAAAGAAATTAATACACTGAAAGTCGAGCCCCCCCCCCCCCCCCCGCCATAACAAACACATTGTGTCATAGGGAAATGTTTTGTGTTACAATATGTCGCCTGTCTCCAATGATTTAAAAAATAAATTGGTCAC
>JZLH01S0189142.1:31056-42193 GCA_001188425.1 Eucidaris tribuloides | reverse complement strand
AAATGTACTGGGAAAAAATGCGGAATCAAATTGATTTCCTATGTTTTATTGTTTTTGCAAACTTTGTTAGTATTTCTTGTTTTTTGACCTTTGTTTTTCTATCGTTTTCGATCGAAATTTTGTGAGGACACTTTTGGATTCATAAACAGTGGCAAAATTAATTGATTTCAACCAGTAAACGTAAAATATCAATAATCTTATGAATTTGCCTGAAAACACAATTTGTATTGACAATTCTACACAAAATCACATTTTTGATAGTGGCATATTTTTGGCGTGACATGCAATCAAATGTTATGTTATTGGGACTGCGTACCGGACAGTCGTAATTTGGTCTCAAGAGCATTGCGCGGAGATTGAAGAAAAGATTCATGAAACGCCGTGGCAACTGGCTTTGCGCGTTCTGCGCCGAACGTTAGGGGGAGGGCCAATCCGCTCCCCGATGGGTTAGGATATATTCTATTTGATTCATCAGTGCTTTATTTTCATGAAAACCTGCCTTTTTAGCCCCCGAAGCCGTTTTGTGAGAGGTGACTGTTTATGTGAATTCTTTACATTTTTCAGGAATACCTTATTTGGTAATAGTTCATTTCATGGATGTGTGCAAATCGTGGACACAGCTTTAAGATAATATATACAACGCAAGTGATATCACCAGTCTAGATTTTAGGGGTCAAGGGTCAACAGGTCAGTGGCTAAGTTGGAATAGTCCCCCCCTCCCAACGTCACACAACACAAAACGCCCAATCTAATGCCATAAGAAGCTCACCATGAAGCATGGCCGATTTTGAGTCCATGCTGTTTATCTTTTTGGTCTCAAGAGAATCCCAATCCCATCGATGGATGGATGATCTGGACTAAGGCTGGGAAATTGGCAACAGCCTAAATGAGAAAACATATATGAAAAAAAAAAGGGCCTAAGAATAAATAATTTTTTTTGATCAACAGGCACCATTTGTTTGCTTTGTTTACGTTTACAATTAAAAGATGGTACATGAGTAATTATATACTTAATACAAATTTGTTAAATTGATTGTTAGCAAATATGGGTATCTATACAACAGCCATCTTTTACAGGGTTGGCACAAAATAATTATTCTGTAAAATTTGCAGTTCATAATGTCCTTGTTTACTGCAATCAAAATTCTTTTTCTAAGCTGCATGTAATTAAGAAACATATTGACATACTATGAAATAACTTGGAAGAACAAACATCTGTTTGACAACGAAATGTTTGACATTTCTACACCCCTACATACTCACCTCCCCATGATATTAGGACAATATTGGATGCTGCGGATTCTGAGAGATTTACATATATTGTACACAGCTGGTACATACAAGCCAATAAGAACAAAAACTCACCTCACATCTGATAAGAAAGAAGGCTCATTTGCCTCTTACTGTCGAAATGATCTGTATTACACCTTATCATGTATCACCACACACACAACGGAAATCTTTTGGGTCGGAGTTGTGCCAAAAACCTTATCCAGGATAATGACCTACCATTGTCTAATTTTCACAAAGCTTTACACACACAGCTTCTATAACATGATTGTTCTAGGGCAACTTCAATCTTCTCACAGTAAGCTGAAAGAGCACTGCGAATTGATTTGTCAAGGTCATATTGTCTTCTGTAAGATTTCGTAGACAGTAGTATCATCTGTTAGGCATCTGCAGTAATATGTACGAGAAGAATCATACATTTTGTTACGAACATCCTCACAAGATACATACACATGAATTCAGTGCAACGTCGTCGCAATGAACTTTTTACAGCCAATTAAAGCTCAAGTACAGTTTCGGTTAATCCAGACAACTTTTTCATAAATCTATCACAAAGAATACTTGTCACCCCAGACATCAGAAAACAACATCAAAGCCCTAACTGAAATGTTGAGTGACAGTTGTGCGTCAGTTTATCGGAGTCAGGAAGTTAGAATGCTCATACTAGTCCTATGGGAAAATATCCGGGGGGCCCCCCCCCCCCCCCCCTTCAACATTTTACAGTTGGGCGCTAGTTTCTGCCATAAAATTGAAATGTTTCAGAGCAAAGCAATTTTCAGGCATAATAACATGCTACCTGAGCAAAGATTTAATAATAATTTCATCCAATGACTCAGCTTTGTGTTACTTTTATGGCATACCAAAAATTTTTCATCCCTATTTCATTCAATTGGTTTAACCTATATTTATGGGGGGGGTGTTACTGTCAATTTGACCCCCTCGACGAATATTCTCGACCATGCCGACCCGCCACAAAATTTTTGGATCACGTCGCTCGCTGACTTTTTCTTTCAAGTCTTATGGCATCTTTTGAGACTGTTTTTCTCGAAATTCACAAAAACAATAAAATACATAAGGAAATCATTTCCAATTCGGCTATTTTGTTCTGTAGATAAATTTGTGAGAAATGTCAAATGATATTCTTCTCATCAAAAATTGAGTATTCTACTAGCTATTTGTGAGTTATAGGCGAAACACAGTTTCATGCACTTCTTTGCCACTTAAAAAAAATAGAAAAAGTAAACTTTTGACAATTTTACTTACAGGTCGTGTGGTTTACACTCTGTGCACGCAATTCTTTCGCGGTGATCGTTGCGATCGGCGGGCGAGATCGTGAAGGGCGGTCAAATTGACCCCCTCCCCCCCAGTAAAAACCTGCGTCTGAAATAGCCCAGTTAAATAGGTGTTAAGAATTTGAGGGTTGAATCACCCTCTCACCACTCCTCGGTGGTGAGATGTTTCCGAGAATTAACTTTTTAGGGTTTTAAAAACAAACAATTGAAGAACAAACAAATGCATATTAATTCACAAATTTCAGGTCTCATCGTCACAGGTAAAATTGCATCTTCGGAATAACTACAGGACTGTGTGTGCAAACTTCATGTCCACTATAGTGGAAAAGAACAAGCCTTTACAAAAAAAACTGACGTAATAAATTGAGACGACGAGTAAACAAGCACTAAGAAGACAACAGATAAGAGATGGACTCGCTGGGTTTGACAAGTCCAATACATGTAATTTGGTCATCCAACCACCCAGCCAGGCCACTCCCTTTGTCTAGTCCAGTTGGGCTGTTCCATTTCTCACAGTAGCATTTTTATTTCCTTGGCTTAGGATTAAAACAGGGGTACAGTATTACCCATGGGGTATAACATTCCTCAACATGATACATTCACTGTTTGGCCAAACGCTTTTGTCCAAAAGTTGGGAGGGGTGTCGAGCGTTCTTTTAAACAATCACAGTACTGGTCAAGGTCAAGGTGGTTGAAGACGGTGAATCTGGTCGGTGAGAGAACCGCGACTTGACCCGTCTTTCCAGCAGTGTTCCAACCACAATCCCTGCATTAAGGGTGAGGAGAAAATATTGAAGGCAATAGCAACGATAAGAGCACTAAACATGCCTCAGTGACCAGAATGGTATTTTTTCATAAAACCCCATTTGTGTGTCTATTCACACATTAATGTACATTAACCTCCTATGAACAAAAAACGACGTCTGTCTTCCTGAAGTCAGTAAACATTTGGTGAACAATTGAGGCCACCCTAAAGTTGGCCGTAGTTATTGCGTACTACTACTACTACTGCCCTGCGTTCCTACAACAAGTCAACTACTTCTACTACTCTACTACTGACTATTACTACGACTTACCGGTACTACTACTGCTTCACTACTACATGTACATTTGTACTGCTATTTACTACGAACTACTAGTTACTTACTACTATTACTACCACTAATTACTATACTACCCATAACTACTACTGCTTAAACTACACTAACTAGTACTGCTACTCACCACTAGCTAGTACTATATCTCTAGTACTTACTACTACTACTACTACTACTACTATTACAAGAAGCATTGCTCCTGTACTAACAACAACAACAACAACACAACTACTACTACTACTGATACTTGGTACTACTACTGCCTACTAACTAGCTTATCTTAATGTAATAATACCACTGCTACTATTACTACTAGCTTGGAGGAAACTATGATGGATAAGCAAGAGGCGGAAATGGGGAGAGGAGGAAAGAATTAAATGATGTGGAAAAGTTTGTGAGGGAGGAGGAGGAAGAAATAGAGGAGGAAGTATGCAGTTGAAAAGGAACTACAGTCTAGTGGCAGATATCTTCTAGAGATGCTTACAGATGTAGGTGGATTGATGTGGAAGCAAGGATTAGAATCCTTTTCACAGTCAGAATGGGCTCATAGTTTATAAAACGTAGCTTAACCCTTTTCAGGCACCTATACTACAAGGTCACATATAAAGTTTGCGCAAGGTTTTGTCTGTGAAATCTTAAAAGCACAGGGGATCTTTTTGCATGCCTTTTAAATTTAAATTGAAAATTAACATTATTTCAATACAATGGTATACTGAACAAAATACCATCTTAGACGATCTTTGAATGGGTGCCAGTGGAGAATTATAGTGAATGGCTGACTTTGATCTGATGTTATTTGTCTCATATAGACAACAATTCCTAGCGCTAAGACATACAACTATTGGGGTTTTTATGCACATTTCTTATTTTTTTGAGGTAATTACTGTTCCTCAGATTTCACGAAATGTCTTATCAATAGGCTAGGGCAACAAGGATTTTCTTTTTCAACTGTGTTGAGGGGTGTGCAAATGCGGATTCCCTGCCTCTACGGTAAATGGCCATGATTGGGGGTAGTCCTCAACTTCAGGCTAAAAGTAAACTATTGTCAAGGATTCTACTGTGAATCTTTTGAGTCAAAAAGTTGATCATTTTTTTAAAGTACTTCCATCAGAATGCCTTGTGGACAGACAAATTGTGTGTAGTTTTCAATGGGGATTTTATTCTCTGCGAGCCTCGAGAGAAACAAACTGCAGGAATGTTCACGCTCGATTCTTCCTTAAGCAAACAAACTCAAGGACCAATCCTTCCACCAGGAGAGATTCCACTCAGTGGTATATCTTTGTGTAGTATCTTTCAAACATTTGGTTTCTAAAGAACATTTTTTAATTTCTCCCAATCATGTTCTTACCCTTTAACTCTTAACACGCTGCAAATTAATTCTGAGGGGATATAATGATAATGTTATTTTGATTTCTTTCAATCTTTGCTCCTTATTTCTCATTGATCTGGTAATTATTCTATAGATGTTACTTTAAGCATTATAGGCAACTTGGTTAGCTTTCAAATACAAATGTAATGGAGAAAATATTTTACAATTGTTGTATTAATTGTATGAATTGTCAAAGTTTCAACATTTCGCATGCACAGGAGTTAATAGCATAGGTCAATGCGGCCTCACCAATCTGCATGTGATCTGCAATTGACAGTGATGGGAGCTGTGAAGATATGACAGATATCAAAGAGGTTGTAGAGAAGTGTTCGGTCTTGTGATGGGGCAAACAGATCAAATTTCGATCCGGTGAATAGAACAGACTTGGGTCACGGCATCTGGAGGTAATGAGAGAAATCCATCTAAGACGGGTGAAGTGAAAAATGCGCTGTGCCACATATCGGTTAAGGTAAATGACATGATTTGGGGTATTATTGAACTTGGGGGTAAATCTACTCTAGAATAAAGTAAAAGGAACAGGGATTCTAACTGTTTGAAAATTTTGTATCGAAAGTTGACTTCAGTTTTAAATGTGTCCATCAGCATCCTCTTGTTAACAGGCCAAATTGTGTAGTGTAGCCTTCTATGGGATTAAATCTATCGTGCCCTGCCATAAAATGAAACTGTGGCCTATTATGCTTGATTCTTCCTTAAGTAAACAAACTCTAGACAAATCCTTCCAGCCAGGAGTCACTCCAGCTGGTTGTACAGTTTGGTGTATCTTTCAACCAGTTCAGTTGTAAAGGCTTTTTTATGCTCCAAAACTTCATGTCACTAATTTTTAAATCTATCTGATCGATATGAATTAAAAACCCATCTACTCCACCCTGTGCATGCATTCTATCTTCGTGATGATCGCACACAGATTACATTACTGTTCTCCGAAGATACTCAACATTGTCAGTATACATTTAGTTTCATAAACACAAATATGAACCTTGTTGGTCGTGGTGTGTGCCAAATATGTCTGAACAATGTTATGCTCCAGAATACTACTTCCATAGATCTGTGTTATATATCTCCTCCCAAACCAAACAGTGAGTGACCAAATTTTAAGTAGCTCAAGTTACTAAGAATAGAATAGAAATGCCTTACGAATAGTTACTTGATCTGTTTTTTTTTTATCCTTTTTTGTTGTTGAACTATGTGGTAGGGAATGGCTAGCGCCAATGGGGCCAAGTGGGGGTTCTGCATGGTTCAGTATCAATCTACTAAATTAACCAAACCTGCAGAAACTAGATGATATTGAGGCTTTTTTTCTTTGTGACAATGGAAGTAAAAACTAGAGCAATTCTTGCTGCGCCGCAGCCGTATGAGGGTATGCCTTCCGCACCCCCGTCCAATTCCAAACTTTTGACTGTACGGGGCATTCGTATCTTTGACCGCTTCACTCTGAACATTTTCATTTATGCCCCATAAACATACATTCACCAAATTACATCAATATCGATAAGCCGTTCTCAAGTTATCGTGGTAAGACTATTAATATGGGTCCTCTGTGACCTTTTTGACCTTTCACCTTAACCCCAAAAATATGGATCAATTCATTCGGTACCTATAACACTTACTTCACCCAAGTTACATCAATGATCCGATAAGCCGTTCTCTGTCTATCGTGGTAAGACACTAAGTTATGGAGCCTTGTGAACCTTTGACCTTTGACCTTTTAACCCTGAAATCTGATTGTTTCATGGTACCTTATAATTACATATTCACCCAAGTAACATCAAATCAGGTACTAGCCAATCTTTAAGTTAACTATCGGTAATGAGGCCAAATCTAGATATCTATCAGGCCTCGCGACCTTTGACCTTTCAAACTTCAAAATCTATTCAGTTCATTGGGTGCCATACAAATACATACTTCATCCAAGTTACATTCAATCCCAACTGCCTTTCTTAAGTTATTGGTGATAATGAGCCAAAATCAGACATGTTATTAGGCCGTGACCTTTGATCCTTTTCAACCCCAAATTAATCAGTTCAATTGTTGCATCTAATACATGTTATACTTCACCCAAACGTTACCAAAAATCGAGCGGCCATTCACTAAGTTTATCACCGGTAACGAAGCCAAATCAGACTATTCAGGCCTTGGTGACCTTTCGACCTTTGAGCTTCCAAAATCTTATCAGGTTTATCGTTGCCATCATTATACATACTTCACCTAATGGTACAATTTCAAATCAACTGGTTTCTCAAGTTATCGCAGTAACGCTGCAAGTCAGACATATTTAAGCGTCCGGTGACCTTTTGACCTTTGATCTTTCAACCCAAAAATCAAATCAGTTCCATTGTTGCTCATAATCACATACTTCACCCAAGTTACATCAAAATCCGACGGCTGCTTATCACAAGGTGTTTCGCCGAGTTAACGAACCCAAATCAGACTTATTTTAGGCCGGTGACTTTGACGCTTTGCAGCCTCACAAAATCGTATATCGGTTCATTGGCCTCATTAATACTACTTCACCCAAGTACATGAAAATTCAACTGGCCGTTCTCAAGTTTTATCGCGGATTGGTACGAGCCCAAATCAGACATATTTTAGGACCAGTGACCTTTGACCTTTTAGCTCCAAAATCTAATCGGTTTATTTGGTGCTCTATGAATTACATACTTCACCGCACAGTTACATCACACTATCCGGGACCAGCCGCTCTCAAGTTACGCGCCGGTAACGAGCCCAATCAGACATATTTAAGGTCCGGTACCTTTTGACCTTTTGACTTTGACTCCAAAATCTAATCAGTTCATTGGTCCTGCATAATACTTATACTTCACCACGTACTATGAAAATTGCAACTGGCCGTTCTCAAGTTTCGCCCGGTGGGTAACGACCAAATCAAGACGATATTTTTAGGGCCTGGTGACCTTTGACCCTTTGACCTTTCGAGCCTCCCAAAAATGTAATCAGTTCATTGGTGCCTCATAATACATACCTCACCCAAGTTACATGACAATCCGACCAGCCGCTCTCAAGTTATCGCGGTAACGAGCCCAAATTAGACATATTTCAGGCTCGGTGACCTTTGACCTTTGACCTTTCAGCTCCAAAATCTAATCAGTTCATTGGTGGCTCATAGTACATACTTGGTCCTAGTTACATCAAAATCCGACCGGGGGTTCTCCAGTTATCGCGGTAACGAGATCCGGTAACGGACGGACGGACGGACGGACGGACGGACGGACGGACGGACGGACAACCCGAAAACATGATGCCTCCGGCAACTTCGTTGCGGAGGCATAAAAAGGGACATCTCTGTCTCAGGTTACGTTTAGAGTCTGAAAAGGGGACAGTCCCTATAAAATAGAGACACTTGGCAGGTAAGATTACCTTTCTTAAGAGCTTCCAGGAGAAATGCCAAATTCTCTGAGAAAGAGCCCTACATAAAAAGAAAGAGGAAAATCAGATTTGTGGCATGAATTCTCTGCTTACAAAAATGGCCAAATTAATATTCATTTTTACAACATCAATTAAGAAAACAAGTGAATTCAAATGAGTTGAATACTAGAAACAACAGTAAACACAACAAATAGATTATATCAATGGTGAAGAATGATGGCATAGGTCTAGAACTTTGTTTGCAGATGCTCCTAAAAAATTCAAATACAGTTCAACCTCGATTAACTGGCCATGTTGGGACCAGCAGGCATCCAGATAAGTGATATGGCTGGAATAATAGAGATAATGTACAAACACAGTACTTTGTAGCCATATGGGGGGGGGGAGAGATAATACATGTCATAAGTTACAGTATTACAACCCACACATCCATGCACACATTGCAACGACCAAACACAAGTGACACTTTATTTATTGTTCCCAGATACCCAGCAGGTTTGTGTGTACACTTCTGATAAAGGCATATCAATCACAGGCAATGACTGGTAAGTCCATTGTCCGGATAATGGAGAGATCCGATTAAGTGATGCCGGACTGTAGCTGAAAATTAACAAAAACAACATCAACAGCACCATCACAAACAACAGCATTAAAATACTTTGCACTGTTTAGAAAGACTGTGCAAACAAATATGCTTATCAAATCATTAACATATTGTCATACATTAGTATTCCACTTGTTCCATGACCAACTAATGCCTATCAAAATCTCCACTTTATGACTAAAATGTTGACCCCTCCCTTAGAGGACAGGGGCAGGGGTTCTGTTTATAACTCAATTGTCAAATTTTCATGTACCAGTAGTAAGCAGTGTCAGATAAGCCTTTCAACACACATTTACTCACAAACACTTTATCTTCGACCACATTCTCCAGTTTGAGCTGCCTCGTAATCTCCTGTATAGCTATCCGGTCGTCCGTCTGTAGAAGACCGTTGAGGTGAACTTGAAGAAGGTTGCTGGAGATCTTACGATCCCGATGCAGTTCTGCAAGAACATGTTTCAGCAGCTGTAAAATGATGATGCAACAATGATTTCTTAATATGTATTCACCCGGAAGGTTGCACGTGATCTACAGCAGCTGCAGATATGAAACATAAAACAACTAAGACAATGGGAGTAGAGAGTGCACTTTGTATCTCATCTTCAACAGCATTCTGCATAGATTACAAATTGCTCAATAACTTTAGGCGGAAAATAGTAAACCCCGCTAGTTTGCAACTTTGCTTACGCACCATTTGGAATCTGTTAATCTGTTAGAGATGATTCAAATGATTGTAGCATAACACACATTTTCCATAGAGCCCAACCTGATAATCTCATACAGTCTCCACTAGGTTAAAGATTGAGTATTTGCAGAAAAACGTAATTTGAAAATCAATTGTTTTCAAACTATCTGTGAACAACTAGAATTCTGAGAATGTTACTCTAGTACAGAGAGAGTAGTTGAAAACAGAGCACTTCATTTTCAACAACCTCTATGCAACTCATCATGTTAACAAAGTACTAACACAGAAATCTATATGTGTGACAATGTTAATGTGAATAAATCAACGCTAGGGCTAGCGTCGGAAAATTCACCTGTTTAAACTGCCATCCTACAACTATTCATTACATTTCAAGTGAACTATTCCCATATTTATAATGCAAATGTAATGTAATGTGCATTCACCTAGAAACCATTTAAATGCAGAAGTCTAATGAAAGATTTTACATCATCAACCAGTACTCCTCAAAGATAACTGGAATACTGGTTCGTGATGGCCTGTCTTCTATCAAGGACACACACACACACACACCAGGGTTGCCAGGTTTTCAGATTCTCAAAATGCCAAATTTGCATTTGATGCATTTATGGGCAGCATAGCCTACATGTGGTTAGAAATGTTAGGAACATTGTAATCAATTTACAACACTTTTGAAACCTCTGCCACAGCCGAAAAGTTGAGTGCCGCAGTTTACGCGCATCCAGATTTTGCACGTGAAGTACATGCGCACCGCTACTTTTGCACCCTTGTGGCACCAATTTTACAAAAAATCCTCTGAAAATCGGGTTTGGTAATGATTTTTAGGTATGCCCTTGTAAAACGGCAAAAACCTGGTTGGTGTGCACTTTGAATTTTTCAATGCCAAATGATATACAAAAAAAAAATACGCATTAAAAATGCCAAATTGGCAACCCCCGAGATACAAACTCACACACAGATAAAACTCCTCACCATAGATTTGCCACTTCCTCTAGGTCCAATCACCAGGGCAGAATTGCTTTCTCCTTGACTTGCACACCTAGATATAATATCTTGCAAATGTCTAGACAGAATAATTGAAAGAAACAAATTAATTGAATTAAAATCAAATAAAATTATCTCAACTATCTAATGTCTTTGTAAAACACAAAAGATAAAACATAAACTGCAACTTATTCCATCTACCATAAAAACATACCTGCTATCTTTATGCACACAAAATTTCCACAGTCGATGTTTTCAACCAGAATATTTGCTGTAAGATTGTATCTTAGGGACCGAAAAGTCGCATATCGTGATGTTTTGGAGGCGGCCCAGCTCAGGTAATATTCAGAAATGTCCACATACTTTCGGAAAACGAGCGCGCACGAATTGTGTGCGA
>JZLH01S0189140.1:0-10539 GCA_001188425.1 Eucidaris tribuloides | reverse complement strand
CTTTGTTTACTTCAAAAGAATTAAGTGTGAACAAACCAGAACTTTATTTTTCTCAAGGCCCAAGAGAAATGAATCCCATAGGAAAAAACTACACAACATATTTGCCTGTTACAAGGTATACTGAAGGAAGTTATTTTAAAATGAGTCAACTTTTGACTACAAAATTTTCACAGTAGAATCCTTGCATAGTTTACTTGATTCTAGAGCAGTTTTACCCCAAGTTGAGGACTATCCACAATCATGTCATTTACCTTTGAATACAGTGTACAGTGCACTCTCGTTATAAAGAAGAGCTCGGGACCCATGAAATTTGTTCTTTATAATGAAATTTCTTTATATCAGGGTGGCAAAAACAATGAAATACAAAGGAAATCCAAGATATGGGACCAGAGATTTGAAATTTTGTTATATCAGTGTTCTTTATAACGAGAGTGCACTGTATTGGGCTAGGTCGTGGACAAACTTTCGGTGCAATCAGTATTATAGCTGCACTGGGTAGTTGTGAGTATCACAGGCACAGCCTATCACTAAATTCAATTAGCACCACAGCTCAGAATTTGGCAAGCACAAATTTTTCAAAAATTGGACAACTTATTTTCCACAGTATGTAAAATGTTTGTAAATGCCACCCAGCACAACAAATGTAAGAGCATATCTGGTTCCCATAGCCAACAGGTTAACACATGAATAGAAATTTAATCCATACCATTCCAGTTAACAGTCATGAAAATAATTTAGAGGACAAGTATCAATTGCTTTTCGAACACACAACACCATTCTTCAAATTTAACATTTATTAAACTTTTTTTAAACATTTTAAGATCCTTACACATATGGCTTTTTTTTTATTGTCAAATATTTAAATTATAACATTCTTATAAGAAATATTTGAATTTATTTGATGTTGGAAATATTTTTTACCGTGGTAATTTTAAATATTTTGTCACGAACATCAATAAGGTCAATTATACATTGATGCACAAATTTGTTCCATTTCATTTCAAATCATTCCTAGGCTAATGGAATATTACACTTTGTTTCAACTTTGTCTTGCTTGATATCTCACAGTGCCCCCCACATATTTATCCACATCGTCCATCAAACTATTTTAACATCAAGCACTTATTCATGGCTGCATGTCATGTAAAAACGTACAAAAGGATTTCTTTCTGATATCAGATATGTAAATTTGTAATCATTTTCTT
This sequence comes from Eucidaris tribuloides, assembly GCA_001188425.1. NCBI lineage: Eukaryota > Metazoa > Echinodermata > Echinoidea > Cidaroida > Cidaridae > Eucidaris > Eucidaris tribuloides. Next base: position 9,334 of record JZLH01S0189140.1, on the reverse strand, counting down.
GACCTTTACGGACACAGAGGAATATTGCAGTACAGGCAAACCCCGTTTTAACGAGGACGTCAGGACCCACAATTTTTCCTTGCTATAGCCGATTGCTCGCTATAAAAGTACATGATGAAAACATACAAAAATGTATGCATATGGGCCTACAAATAAAGTAACAAGCTTGCTATCGCTACTGCAGTGTTTTCTCTAATTTTGCATGAATGTAAAACTTAATTTACTAACTAAATAGTCACTGAACTGAAACAGCAGAGCTGAAAATGTAAGTGAACAATGAGTCCAACTTCTCCATTACCGAAAATGGTGCAACAGGCGGGTAGAATACCGTCACCCAGTTACATGCACAGGTCCTCGTGCCGTGATAGGAAGTGCGTACAATGCGCGGTGGTGTAACATGCCCAACGTGTTGATGAACTTCTTGCAAAGCCAGTTAATTTTACAGCGCGAAACATTGGTTGCACTCGCTAGCGACGGAGGTCTAAGGAAGAAAAATTGGGACCCGAGAAATGTCCTAGTATTAAGCGGGTCCTCGCTATACCTGTGCTCATATAATGGGGTTTGCCTGTACAGTAACAGTACAGTAGTGAAGTTCCATATTACATGTCTTTGTGCTTTGAAGTTTTATAATACGATTTATCAATAACAATTACATTCCTCATATCCTAAAGGTTAATGATATGATTGGGCACACATGAAAATGCCTCAAGAACCAAACGAGCTGAAACATATACCAAATACACACCAGCTGCACTGGATCTCCCAGCCTGAAGGACTTATTAATTTTACTTAGCGACAATCAAGCATGAACATTCAAGTATTTTATTTCTCGTGTCCCGATAGAAAGAAATTCCATAGAAGAAAGCTACACAACAGATTTGCCTGTCGCTAGGGATATTGACAGTACAGGGAAACCCCGTTATAACGAGCTCGGATATAGCGAGGTACCGCTTTTAACGAGGTGATTGTCTCGGTCCCGTTTTCATTTACGTGTTGTTCAATGGAAAGAAGTGCCGTTTATAGCGAGCTCGGTTATTGCGAGATTTCGCTTATAACGAGGTATTTTTCTCAACCCATTAACAAAGAAAAACATAAGAAATTCACCCGGTTAAAACGAGGAAATGAAAGTCGCATGGTGCGCTGACCAAATTCTAAATTTTGGCAACGCAAAAAATGGCCAATCGTTTCAGAGCGCATCGCACTTCAGCCTGCCATGCACGCAGCCATGCACGCAGCCATGCACAATACATGAAGTCCCTGACTTATCTGCAAGTGTGTGTGTATATATATACACACAACTGCACAGTACATTTACCTCTCACACAAAGCCTGCTTCCCGTACACAGTACTCAACGCAAGTTACGAGCGTGAAGGTTGCTGTTTTCTGTCGAGATCTAGTTTCCTTTATTACTTTGGATGAGTATATAAATGAAAAATAATCATCTATCTGTTCATAGTTTTGGTGCAGAACAAGTCGGAAAAGCAGTAAACAGATGGGTTTAATGCCTAGTCCCATACATGTTATATTTTGTGTGTTACATTATGTGTACGTTTACAACGAGGTACCGGTTACAACGAGGTAAAATCGGCGGTCCCGACAACCTCGTTATAACGGGGTTTCCCTGTAGTTCTTTTAGAATGAGTCAACGTTTGACAGCAAGATTTTTATCACCCCCACCCATTATGCCATTTACCTTTACTGTTGTAAGTACTGTAAATTATAACAATATGGAATAGTTGTTTGGGTTCAAATCATAGTCATTCACAGTAAGTTGTATTTTACTGTAGTTTATCTACATTACATTACAAATGTGCACATAATCTCATTCAATAAAGTTGAGATAAATTTTAATGCATTACAATTCCCCTACTCTGAATTATGTCCATTCAGATTTCAGAGGCCCAATATAATACGCAAATATTTCAGTGTTTACAAGCCATACCAGCACCATCGAACAGTATTCCCAATTTGCTGAAAAATAACTGCTTACCCTCCCAGGAATCAAAACTTCAAGCCTCAGAGTTATAAAGGGGGAAAAGTACTATCAAACCTAGTATCCATTATTTGCTATCCTCAGTATCATAGGAGTAAAGATAAATTGATAAAGAGTATTGAACAATCAGTAATTAAAATTACTTTAATGGTTTCTTTCACACTTGTCATTATATGCGTCCAAATACATAAATATATAAATACATAAAGTAATTTGACGGATTAAAGATACAAATTGCAAAGAAGTGCATGTAGAAATCGCTCTTATACATTAGTAGGGCTTGGAGAAATACACAGAAACTGGTATTACATTACTTCTAATCAACAGTAAATTTCTAGCTAAAACAGGACTCATTATATTAGTAATGTCTCTACAGTATCTATACATCTACATTCATCATCTAAATAAAGAGCAAGGGTGAGTGCACGCATTCATTTATAACATTTTATCAGAGCACACCTTGGTTCATTCTACAGAAAGGCTAAATATTGCAATATTCCTGATCACAGGTAAAAATTGAGTAACCATTGGCATAGTTTATATTAATCAATATTCTCTGGGTTACTCTCCAAGTCTATTGCAAGTCTGCCTAGGATTGGATTGTAAATTGAACTGCTTGAATCAATCTTGTACAAATTAACAGATGCAGGTACAACACATCATTGTAGTCGCACACATGCAGTCATAGAAATGAACTGATGTCATGCACACCAAATACTCCCTCTGATATTGCACAACACTTTTCCAAAAGCACTGGACAAATTGGCAGGAATCACTGAAAAGTGCTGCATACAGAGTGAGGCTCACATGTTGGCTGCTGAAATCTACTTGTAGGATACTAGCGTAGGTTCCAAGAAATGTGCCCGACTGTGTGCAATTTAACGTTCTTAAAAGGGGGTCGTGGTTATGGCTACGTGATTTCAAGAGCGCCGTCAACGTTTGCGCTTTTTCCGGGGCACACTGTCTCTACTGCTGTCCGAGTCTGAATGGGAGTCCGAGTCCGAATCGCTGGTCCCTGAGGAATTGGAATCAGAGTCTCTATTTGAGCTGTTGTCCGACACTGAGTCGTCATCACTGGAGTCATCCGAAGTGTCAGGGGTGGATGAGGAGTCGGTGTCGATGGTACCCGATGAGTCGCTGTCGTTTGAAGCGTTGCTGCCCCTGCGCCCAGTTTCTGATCTGAAAAATACAAAGACTACTTTTAGAAAAGTCTATTTTTCAAGCATGTTGCAAAAATGCCCAAACCTAAAGACACACAGGCTTGATATCAACATTTGCATGCTTTCCAAGGGCAAATAAAATTTCACATCTGGCAAGTAGAAATTCAAAATGTTAAAATTTACTTCCACTGCCATTAAAAGAACTTGGTGGTTAGTGAGAAATAATGATTGTTAACGTTTTTATTTTTGGGCAAGTAAAATTTTCTTTTTCAGGTCAGTAAAACTGAACTGAAGTGATAATTTAACTTGCCCAGGGGGGCAAGCAAAAAACAAAGTTAGCATGGACCCAGTTGTTTGGCATTGTACCATCTGAAAAATCAACAATCAGTGCAATATTCAGAGTGAAATTCTCATGAAAACTATTACGAAAAACCCAAAGTAAGTCCAATGTGGTTTAAAGCTTACTGAACTGACACAGTGACAGCACAAACTGTAACATTCTTAAATATACCCACAATGTTCTAACCTCCTTCTGGGCTGGCTAAGCCATTGTTTCCCCACCTACTCCTTCTGTTTTATGTGCATGTGTTACACTGATCTTTGATTAAAGGTGATGTTATCATCTTCAGATTAAAAAAAATCCTTCACCTAGGTGCTAAAAAGCTTGAAAAGTCCCAAATTTTGTCTGAATCAATTTATATTGCATTTACCACAGAGATCACGAAAATTGGAGAAAAAATTAAAAAAGAAATAATCACCAAAATTCCTAGACTAGAAGGTGGATTCATCAACCTGAATAACTTACTTATTGACCTCTTCCTTTTCTTCGCTGGACTTCTGTTTTAATTTTTTGTGGAGTGTTGAGACCCTGGATGGCCGATGGACGTACTTGCGTTTCCCCGTGCATTCATATGTCCAGTGTCCCATCTCCAGGCACTTCTGACACCGAACATTCTCCTTGTTTTGACTGTAACAAAAAAAACGAATATTTAAATTAATTCTTTGAATATCACATCTATATCTAGAGAAACTAGAAAAGTTCGACTGCGCGCAGTCGATAGGTATGCCTCCGCCCAGTGCACCCACTATGTAGTAGCTAACAACCTAATTATATCAACAGCTAGCACTCCTAACTGAAGTTACATGTATAGGTTTGACACAAAGTTCATTGACCTTTGACCCTTGACCCTGACAGTTGACTCCTGTGACTCTACCAAAATATTTGTCTTTTGGTATTGAACCTAACCGCCAAATTACATCAACAGTGAGCACTCTTTACTGAACTTGTAGGCAGAAAATAACATGTTGGGACAAAGTTCATTGACCTTTGACACTTGACCTTGACCTTTGACCCCTGTGACTCTACCACAATATTTGTCTTTTGGTTTTAAACCTAACCACCAAATTACAACAGTGAACACTCCTTACTGAACTTATAGGCAGAAAATGGAATTTTAGGACAAAGTTCATTGACCTTTGACCCCTGTGACTCTACCAAAATATTTGTCTTTCGGTTATGAATCTAACCACCAAATTACATCAACAGTGAGCACTCCTAACTGAAGTTATAGGCCGAAAATGAGATTTTGGGACAAAGGTCATTGACCTTTGACCTTTGACCCTTGACAGATTTGTCCCAAAATCTAATCAATTCATCGTTGCCTAGTGGTCTACCCTTGGTCCAAGTATCATTAAAATCCCTCCAGCGGTACTTCAGTAATCTTGTTCACAAGAAAGTGTGGACGCACGGACGTACGGACGGACAACCCGAAAACATAATGCCTCCATCTCCCTTACGGGGTGGAGGCATAAAAAATATATCTCACACAGTTAACTGTTATTTTTTTCTCTTTTTTTATTATTTTAAATGTGGGATTATTTTAATCTATGGGGAGGGGGTTCTTTTGGTTTTTCTTCAACCAGTCTTTATGCATTCAGTTCTGGCGAGGGTGGCCAAGGGTAGCCGGGGTAGGGTTGATAGGGTTCTGTGTGGGATTGGTGCAGATCCGTGTAATGTGCTGGTTTACGTGCCACCAAGGTCGTCCGTTGCAGATTTGTGGTTTTAGTTTCACATAGATTTGTGTCGACCTCTGGCCCAGTTACTTGTTTTTGCTGCCAGGGTTGTATGGGAGTGGGGTTGGGGTTGACAGTCTCCTAGTTTATGTTTGTTTGCATATTGATGCAGGGTCTTCTCAGTGTACCCTCTGTTCCTCATTAAAATACATGTATAAATTATTTATAAATAATGCTGTTGTATTTAATGCATGTCTTGCCAGTTTCTCCTCCTCGAATCTCCCCCCCCCCCCACCCCCTATCTTCCTCTACATTGTTTTTCAACTCCCGCTTAAAGCTCGGTGACATGATTGGGAGAAATAAAAAAGCCTTTAGAACCAGACTGGTTGAAAGATAAACTAATTGTACACCAGCTGGAGTGGATCTCCTGGCTGGAAGGATTTTACTTGAGTTTGTTTACTTAAAGGGAGAAGGAGCCAGCAACTAACAGGCATAACTTAAAGGCAAGGTTCACCCTGATGTCAAGTTAATTTTAATCAAAGCAGACAAATGAGAGAAACTTATAAATGAAAGTTTGGTGAAAATCGATCAAAGAATAACAGAGTTATGAAGTTTCAAAGTTGTCAATTTGTGACGTCACATGCGAGCAGCTCCCCATATGTCATGTGATATAAAGTCCATAAAGTGCCATTTTCTTAGAAATTTGAAAATGATTTTACCTGTGCTTTCAATATATTATCAGAAACATTATTTCATACACGCTTCTATGAAAAAAACCCATTCAGTTATCGTGAACCATTAAAAAAATGACAATTTATGAAATTTTTATCACATTACATATGGGGAGCTGCTCACATGTGACGTCACAAAACTAAGACTTTGAAACTTCATAACTCTCTTCTTTGATGGATTTTCGCCAAACTTTCATTAATATGTTTCTCTAATTTGTCTGCTTTTATTAAAACCAACTTGACGCCAGGGTGAACCTTGCCTTTAAGAAAAAAAATGACATTGTATTGTGAGAATTATGATACATGGTGATAAAGACAGCCTAAATAAGGGGTACTGTGTGATACTCACCCTCAGCAAGGCCCTATTAGTTAATTTGTGTTTATTTTACATCTTTGCAAGTTTTATCCCGGGATAAAACTTGCAGAAACAGCTACAGGGGGAGGAGCTTATTGATTCAAACAGTACATACATTACCACCGCGCGACTAACACACGTCGAGCGGCATGCATCTTTAAACTATCTAGATTAAAACTTGAAAGAAAAAGGCCAGGTAATGACAACAAATGGAACCTTGCCTGGCCTGGCCGGCCAAGGCGATTAGGATCGTGCATGAGCGGCAATTTCATGTGACGAGTGGGGAAACAGAAACATCAAAGGCCAAATAATTTTACCCCCAGGTGAGAAATTTTGTGTCATTGTTTAAAAGTGAAAAGTGTAAATTTGACTCCCGCCCCCCTTGTATTAACAATGTTTAATAGTTTATTTCCATCACAATTGCCTTAAGAAAACTGTTAACCCGTTGCCTCAGAGATTCTGAAAATCCACACAGTGTCATAGCACCACTACTCAGTAGGGGCGCTGGTCTGTAAATAAGGATTGTCCTCAAAAACGAAGATTGTCTTCATAAACGAAAACAAACTGTCATGAAATGTGTCCTCATAAACTGAGATTGTCTTCGTTTGAGGACATGTTTTTTCACCTTGCCCTGCGGGGCTTGAGAGTGCTATAAATAGATTCTCTGTCATCTGATACCCCCAGTTCATCATCTTTTTTTATGACTTGTCCGTCTTGACACCGACCTGTTTTGAAACCTGATATGTTAACATGGAGCTAGTGCACTCCTTTTGCATTGGCAAATTCCAAGGGCACTGAACTTTTTCCCATTATTGTTTGTGAAGAAGTCCTTATAAATGGGGACGATCCTGGTTATCAAAGACGATCTGTGTTCATGGACCAGTGCCCCTTCTGCTACTGGGCACATCCGGTTCCCGCAGCAAACAGGTTAACAAAATGCTAAATAATTACACTCCACATACATAATGCTGGCCACTTTGACAAAGTACTGTAGCTGTGCACAGAATTAATTACAGATTTGAATACGATTCCTCTCACCCGTCTCACTCCACACATGGGGAAAACTCTATACTTTTGTGTACGAAGTAATGAGTGGTTGTTTTCATGCAGTCGTAGCACAAGAATGGGATGTGAAATTCACCTTCCAAACAAAATTATCTATACTGAAATATTGCTCCAACATGTCGAAATGGATAGTTTACCAATACCTCAACCACCTCAAACATATAACTTGAATTTCAAGTTGAAAATAAATTGAAGAACTCAACTCATCACTTAAACACTTTCATTTTTGAATTTTACAAAATTTCTGCCCAGAGTCCTGAAAAAAAATTTGTCAAGTTTAGGCGGGACTGGCCACACATGGGGACAGCTCCATACTTTTGTGTACAAAGTAATGGATGGCCTAGCTTATGCAGGTTTGGCACAGAAAATTGCTCTGAAATTCAGCCTTTTACAATACTCTACTGAAATATTGTTTTGATATGGCTAGTCTATAATCTGTTAATGAAAATTAAGGACTCAACATTTCAGAAGTCTGTTTTAATTTTTCTAAGCCGGGTTAGGGTTAGGGTTTAGGGTTTAGGGTTTAGGGTTAGGGTTAGGGTTAGGGTTAGGGTTAGGGTTTGGGTTTGGGTTAGGGTTAGGGTTAGGGTTAGGGTACGCCGCTCCCAGACCAGAAACGAATACTCCGATAATCCGTTCGCGGTTTGTTGTTGGTTCGATGCCGATATCTAAGTTAAACTTTATCGCTATCGGCGTTGCAACTCCGTTGGCCATTGGCCGACAAAATAATCGACTGGTGTGTGGCGGGGTATTCTGCAGTTGTTCCTGCAATTTTATAAAGTTGCTCTTGCATTCAATTCACACCTGCACACAGTGCAAACTTTGTTCATTTTTTCCAGTAGAGGGCGTATGTGGTCCGTATAGCTCTGCTTAGGACCACATACATAGTAGTTGTGTCTCACTCTCTGGCCTCACTTCGCTTGCTCAATCTCACTCTCACTCAGTCTCACAAACAATGAATAGCAATAACCCCCCCCCCCACTGACCCCCCCCCCCCCTCCCAAGCAAGGACTGTGCCACCGAATGCTTCGCGTTCGGGTCGCGTCGGTGCGGCTAGCATGCACTGAAAACCAGTCGTGTAATAATCGGTCAGTTAAAATTGATATTTCACACCTTCTTTCACAAGCTTCTACACGTGCAATATTCTTAAATGGATCAGAGATCACTGCAAATGAGTACATATTTAAGAAACGAACGAATAGTAACATGATACATTAATAAATCTTACTTTCTCTTCGCATTCAGTAATGCCACCCTAGTTGCCATTTTTCCCCAATTTTGCTTACTTAGACAAGCGCCCTCTGGGACAAGAGTACCTGCAACATTGTCCATCAAGCAAAATGTACATCAAATCAAGCAACAACAAAAAAGTGTACTTCTAAGTTCTAGCGTGAATAATCGGACATCGATTGACATGCGCCGTTAAAACTAAAAACAACAACAACAATTTAGCTTTAAAGTGCAAATTTCTGTAAAATAAAAGTCCATTTCATTTCAGAGATCGTAGTACATTTAGTGTTAGCCCCTCTTTTACAAGCATTTGGGTATAAATTAACAATATACTACTACTACTACTTCTACTACTAACTACTACTACAACAACAAAGTAGTAGTATTTATTTATTTATTTATTTATTTATTTATTTATTTATTTATTTATTTATTTATTTATTTATTTATTTATTTATTTATTTATTTATTTATTCATTCATTCATGCATGTTCATAATTTACAAAGAAGTACAACCATTGTCACATAGTCATAGGAGTATACAGAGTACAAATGAAAAAAAACACTGTTACACAATCTTTCATACATCACAAATTACATGTACGCGAAATACAAGTGCAAACATGAACATACATGGGTGTGCAGCATAAGCTTAAACTAGAGCTTGAACCGATGCAACACCGTTGAGATACTACAAATCTGACACTACAAATCAGATGAATATTTACACTATTTACACAGAGAAAGAGACAGTAGAGAAACTATAGAATAAGTATATAGAATGAG
>JZLH01S0189086.1:87380-107474 GCA_001188425.1 Eucidaris tribuloides | reverse complement strand
TCAGTTTTAAGAAAAATTATCATTTATTTTGCAGTTTTTTCCGGGCCAATTGCCTCTTCTCATTGTTTTGAAAGAAATAAAGCCCCACATATGCATACTAAATCTGAAAAAGACATGAATAAACGCAAATTTGTGTGGCTGGACAAAATGTAACGTAACTAACCGTAACGTAACTAACCATGTTTTTGATGTTGTAGTTAAAAATGAAAAGATTTTTATCAATAAGTTATATATCAAATGACTTATCAAGATGCCACAAATAGCATGAATACCACAGTTTGTTTCAGTTGAAAACAGGTTGAGGAAACTTTGAGGACAAAAACTTGTCATTTTTTCCCATGTCCTCTATACGTAACGTAACTAACCATAATTAAAGTTCTTATTATTACCCACTGAAACATGTCTCATGATTTTGCTTGATGTTGTGAAGTAGGTGCCAGTCTAGAGAATTGTCATGACCAAAACAGAGAAATAATATGACGGCATATTCATGTAACAGCCAAATGTTGAGTAAAGTTTGTCATAAAGTGTAACGTAACTAATCACGGAATTGCCCATATGCTTTCCTATATTAGTATATTTTACCATCATTACCCAGTATTATACATTTGCACATTGCATAAACATACGTAGATATTGATGATGCATAAAATGTACAGTCAGAGTACAATCAATTGTTAAGGAATGCGTCTTTCTAATAGATACTAGAATTAGCCAACAAACACCGCTGTTACCATGATTGTTTCAACGTGAAACTCTAATTATATATACACAACTGACTATAGTTTACGATTGAATCAACAGGAGTCAGTGGTACATCTCGATTCTTATTCAACACTTCCAACATATACATTCCTTCGACGTGTCATCTTATCTTATTTAAGCAGCAACTGGGATTGTGTGAGCAAATTCCAATGGATGTGATATAACTCTGAGGTGAAGAATAGATAAATGCCCCAAACTATTTATGCTGTAAACGAGATTCCGAAACAATTGAACATATTTTTTTGTGAATGACCGGTGGTTAACAATGTATGTGATGAACTTTTGTTAGAAATAAACCAGGAACAGCAATGAAAGATCATTATTTCCCCTTTCGAAGAATACTTGGTATTCAACGTGACAATTTCTGAACTCTTATCCTTTTTTGTTTTCAAATATTATGTTCATTCAGTTAGTACACCACAACACAGCATCAATGCATAACCCATGGATATTACTGTCTGTATCTGAAGACTGCTTCTTGTCCTCGTAATGCTTTCACTATTATAACTTAAAGACCATTGACGTGATTGGGAGAAGTCAATAATGCCTTAAGAACCAAATGATCTGAAATATAAACACAACAAAAAGGAACTACCCCCTTTTTCAATTTATAAAAGAACAGTTGTGAACAAAATAATTTGGCAAATGTGTTTCTGCACTAATTGACAAAATTCTGTGTGAAAATGAGGTTGATCCCTCAAGTCATGCATGAGTGAGCGCATATTAAAGGCAAAAATGTCACTTTTCAAAAGTCACAAGGGTCATTTTGGGGGATTTTTGATGCAGGATTTTGACAAATTCTGATTCTGAAGAATGATTAATGGCTATTTATGTTAAAGTGATAGGCTACCTTTGTGGAGCTTCAATTTAAAAAATTGTCAAACTTTGATATCTGAGGTACATAGTAGTGCTCAAATGGACAAATAAACACCCTAGAATAAAAAAGTTTGGAAAGTTACACTGCCAATGGCAAGTTATGCATGAATAAACAATTAAAACTCGGGGCGAGTTTTAATAGCCTAGGTGTACACACAGTAAGTCCATGGGAGGAAATGGGCAATGTTGATTGGAGTCGTGTGTTTAATTTTCTCCATTTCAAACTTTTACGTGTTGTGCACTCTTTTAATAATTTAGCATGCTAAAATAATCATTGGGCAAATTACATTTTTTCACGGCCTTTCATTTTGGTAGACTGCATCAAAGATTATGACTTAGCCTATGCCGGGACATGGCTCAGATTTTTTTTAATTGTGCTTGCGTAAATGTAGCCAATACTTTAATCATCTATCGTTGATCCTGATACTCTTTGCGTACCTTTGGACAGTATTTTACGCTTCGGTGAGCTCAATTTTAAAAAATTTCACCCTTCTCAATTTGTAAAGTTGAAAATCCATTAAGCTTAATTGCAAAAATTGAAATCGATATTTTCAGCAAAATGTATCTTTTCACGTGTACGAACAGAAGAGGTATGCTGACCATGTCATGCCGTTGAGTGAGCACCACTTCTATAAATAAAGCAAAAAATGTCATTATTTACTATTATTTTGGCATAGAGATGACTCTGTGACTTTGTGAATAGTGCATTTTCACCTTTAATGCATGCTTGACTATGCATGACCTGACGGATCAATCAATTTGCCAACAGAGTTACGTCAATGGAAATGTAGCGTACACGCTTGCCAAATTATTTGCAACAAACTTGTTTTGTTAAAAAGTTATGTATGTGAAAAGGCGGGTAGTTGACTTTTTTTGTTGTGTTTATATTACCAACCTGTAAACTGGCTAGAGTGTATATTGACGGCTGGTAAGGATTTGTCTTAATTTGTTTAATACTGAGGAGAAATGGAGTTTTGTATATGATTATTTACCGCCCGGAAATTGATCCCATAGAAAGCTAACAGTACAGCATTGTCTTACATTTGCTACAACAAAAGACATGTATGCCATGAAACTTTTAAACAGCTATACTTGTTTCTAGAGCATTGTATTCTGAATGCAGCGACCACTTCATCTGAGTCTTCCCCTTCAAGGGCGTAGGCTGGGGCGGCCGTGCAAGTGCACCCCCCCCCCCCCGGAGCCATAGGAGTTTCCGCCCCTGGCCAAGCAAAACGAAATTCTGCCACCAGCTTTTTCTGCTTCAACGCCTGATATACTCAATTTAGTTCCACCTCCCTAGATGTGCACCTCCCCATGTCCTTTAGTTCCACATGCCAAGATTTGCTGACCTCCCCGTGCCCAAACCAGCCTACGCCCTTGCCCTTTTTGAAGTCGCTCTTGCAACCAGGGCGTCGATCCGGGGGGAGCAGGGGCGATCGGCCAATAAAATATTGTGGGGGGGGCGGCAACATACCGATTTGCCCGCCCCCATAATTTTGGCAACCTTGAAATATTCATTATATGCAATGCAAATATATGTTTTATATTAAAACCATATAAAACCATAAAACCATAAAACTATTAAAAATGGCTTAAAAATACTATTAAACATAACAAATTGTCAAATTTTTGGTATTAAAATTTGGCGCGCGGAGCCCGCCGAAAATTTTGGATTTTTTTTTTCACTTTTGCTCCCCCCCCCCCCCATCCGAAACATTGATTGACGCCCGTGCTCTGATACAGTGTACGTCATAACGTCTTTTACATAGAAATAGTGATGTACAATACAAGATATTAAAAGCAACATATAAAATTATGTCTACAACATATTCAATACACGTCACAACAAACTGTTGCACGTCATTTGCCAGCCCAGTTATTCCATGTAGTGGTTATACAAGATGACAGGAGGTCACCTACACGACAATCTACCGGGTGCTTATCACATCACACAATCAAAGGTCGTTCGTTCAAAATGACGAGAGTTGAACCTGTTAAATTTTCTTTGTCCTTCAAGACCCAATTATCTGATTAAATATCATTTGTTGTTGTTGTTTTGATGTGTGTGCGTGTGCGCATGTGTGTTTGTGTCTGTGTGTTTGCGTGTGCGTGTGTGTGTTGTGTGTGCGTGTGATATGTGTGTGCGTGTATGTGTGTGTGCTTGTGTTTGACTGTGTGTATAATTATGTCTGTGTGTCTGCATGTGCGTGTGTGTCTGCATGTGTGTGTCTATGTGTGTGTGTGTGTGTGTGTATGTGTGTGTGCGTGCGTGTGTGTGTGTGTGTGTGTGTGTGTGTGTGTGTGTGTGAGTGTGTGTGTGTGCCTGTGCGTATGTCTCTCTGTGTGTGTGTGCGTGTGTGCGTGTCTGTGTCTTTGTGTCATGTGAACATCGTGTAGGTGTACGTAAATGTACCAATTGAAATATAATATATTCAACTTTATGCTGTTGTTTCTCATTTGCAAAATGGGATAATTCTCTGCCTGACAACCACCATGTTTTGATAGACACCACCCCCCCCCTCCTCGTAACACAAGGAGATTGATATGATTTTCTTGTAAACCAATAATAATAATAATATGTGTGTTTAAAAAAATAGGCCTGGTATTGGTATTTAATACATATTCAGATTCATTTATAAACATATCCCATATATATCTTTAGTTGTACTCGTAACGGAATACTTCTTCAGTATTTGAATTGAAAAGACACACTGGCAGATCAAACAAATTGTTATAATAAAACAAGCAGAAAAGGAACGTGGAAAACATTTGTTTAGTTTGTTGATGTTGGTGCTGTTGCTATTGCACGCGTTGCTACAATTTCAAACAAAATATCGCGGCTGCCACAGCAAATAGAAAACCGTGTTATAGGGGCAGTGCCACGGGAGGGGGGGGACAAGTGGCCGCCCTAAACTTTTCAAAATATACAAAATCATGTTGTTGTGGTTTTTTTTTTGCAGTGTATTTCATGAAATTTAGGCTTTTGACATTTTGCCACCCCCCCCCCGTTTTCACCCTCCCTATAGATTTACCCTGGCGGCGCCCCTACATGAAATACGAAACATGTGCATGTGAATCTAAGTATCAACTGAAAATACATGTAGTCTACTTCATACAGCCTGCCTTTGTAGGTCCATGATGATTGAACCATGTACCTTAAAGACCACCTGAAATGATTACCCCAAGATAAATGTGTAAACATTCTGATTTATGCACACAGTGGTTGATTCTGAAATGTATATCATCTCCTGTTATTCCATTTATCTTTGAAACAGACGGTAGCAAACCGTATGGTACAGGTCGGGACGAGAAACGAGCGAATTGAAGATTAGTGTATCGCATTTCGCGATACGGCGTATCATATCGGCCTAAATAATGTTTGATGATGACGTCACTCAGAGAACACGATGCCGTCAGACCTAAAAATAGCTAATTGCGTAATTCGTGTGCCGGTTCAAAATTGTAATCACGGCTGTGTTGACATAATACATTCCATAATACGTTGTAAAGATGAATACTTGTAAAAATTGAGAACTCTAGGATACCAAAATGGTGTTTGTATTTCGTTCAATCTAACGCCATGCCTACTTTTGACATACAAAGGATGATTAACCGATATGATTTTCAATATGTGAATAGATTTCTGTCGAAGTCATTCTGAATTAATTGTCAACTTGTCATTACTAGTATTAGTCATTGGCTCTTAATTTCTGAACGAAATATTTACCTTGGTTTATACGGTCATGTTTACCAACAGTGGCATCAATCCATTACTTGTATGGGGGAGGGGGCAAAAGTAAAAAAAAAATCACAATTTTCTCCTAGCGCAAAATTGAAAATTATGTATGTTTAGCAGTATTTTTATCTTAAATTCAATTATTTTGTATAGTATCTTGATTTGCTATTTAAAGCTATTCTTGATTACGTTTTATGAATTTTATGAACTTGAATCAAGTTGCCAAAAGTAGTGGAGGGCAAAACAATATGTCTGCCTCAATATTTTCATTGCAAGGAGGACTGCCCCAACCCCCTGCAAAGCAGTTCGATGTCTATTGTACATTATGGTATTGCATGATTAAAATAGATCAAACATACAAGATTGCATACATACGATATTATATCAAATATATACATCAGCGGATATATATCTATATAATACAGAATATTATACCAGTAACGTATACTATCTTTAAAAAAATAATAAATAAGTATAATCCCCTGAATTAATATTGATTTTTAGACAAAAAGATTTGTAAAATTATATGCGAAAACTTACATTTATTCAATATTGACTTCATGTATTGAGAATCCGAAATAATTAAGGGAGTTGTCATTTTTATTTATTTATTTATGCATGGCCAGGGAAATTATGCCCTACCTACAGTAAGTCTGAACGATTCTTGAAATAGATGAGGGCCATAGATGAGTTAGCATTTCGTGTGTTGAAACCATGGCACCATGCCTGACAAAATACAATTTTACCTCTTACACGAACGTGTCAGGCGAAAGCATAGTTTCATTGGAACAGTTGAGATGCAAATTTATATGCATTTGACTTATTTGATTCAAATGAAAAGATCATTTAAGATCTTCCATGATTAAACCGAGATATAGATCGTACTTGCTCGGTATTTTCATTATCAAAGCGTGTGTAAACTGTAAATATTGCTTGACTCACCAACACTACTTTATCAGAATTGTCTTTGTTCTACCGAACAGGCATGAGAAAAATCAATCGAAGTTATTTTTCCTTATCCCAAAGACACACCATAGCTATGTTTATATGGTCCTACGACCTTTACATATATTTACTTTTTATAAATCATGTATTTACCTGGTTATCACAGTCCACACTTGAAACACGTTAAAGAAACTATGACATTGTAGAAGCCCTATTTAAAAATGGTCAAAATTTGCCATCTGACATATCTGACGGTATTTGAATGGACAAATAAACACCCTAGAACACGAAACTTCAGACAGTTATGCTCACACTCGTAAAATATGTACAAAAAAATCAGTACATGAATTGTTGTCAGCTGACGAAAATTCTGCAACACATCAGTCTATGGGGGGTCGACTGGAATGATCACTCAATGTTTTTCACTGTTTAAAAGTACATAATGTTCGTTTTGAAAAAGTGCAATTTTTCAGAGCTTCATTTTTAGATTTTATCAGAGACACTGGTAGCATGGGGAAATAATTGTGTAGCTCAGATTTTTCAACTGCAAACATTGTTATACGTATCTCTTTAAGATCCTATTGGGTGGCATAAGTTATTGTTTTAAATGAAGTAAGACAGTAATATGAGTGTGGCCAGGCAACCCAGCAGTTCACAATGGTTATTTTGATAACCCACGTAATAATGGCCATAAATAGAGATAATGCCCCACAATATTAAAGGTTAGTGACATGATTGGGAACACTTGAAAATGCCTCAAGAACCAAATGAGTTGAAATATATACCAACTATACACTAGTAGGAGTGGATCTCCCACCTGGGAGGATTTGTCTGTAATTTGTTTACTTAAGGAGAATCAAGCATAAACATAAATTAAGATACTCCTATAGGAGTATCTTAATTTTATCCGGGGACGATAAAAAAATAAGCCCCATAGAGAGCCACACAGCAGGTTTCCGTGCTACGAGTGATATTGACATTGTTTATTTTAGAATAAGTCAACGTTTGACTACAAGATTTTCACAGGAGAATCCTTGCATAGTTTACTTGATTCTAGAGTAGTTTCAGCCCAAGTTGAGGACTACCCCCAATCATGTCATTTACCTTTAATGTCTTGAGCGGATTTTGGAGGAGGAGAGGAGGGGGAGGGGGAGGTGGTGGTGGAGGAGGAGGCCGGAGGGGAGGAAGTGAAAGAGGAGAAAGAGGTGGAAGAGGAGAGAGTGAGAGGAGAGGATGGTTAGAAAGAAGAAAGAAGAGAAGAAAGAAGAGAAGAAGAAGAAAGTTAAGAGTGAGAAGAAGAAGAAGCAAGAAGTAAGAAGAGAAGAAGATTGATGATTGATGTGATGATGATGATGATTGATGATGATGATGATGATGATGATGATGATGATGATGACGATGATTAAAGGGGTAAAAGAGGAAAGGGAAGCCAGGAGGAGGAGAAGGAGGAAGAAAGGGGCGGGAAGTGGTGGTACTGTCGATTAGATAAAACATAAAAACTACATTTATGACAGAAACTATTAATTTTCATTTTTGATGCAGCTCACAAAAGAAATCTTAAAATAACACAAACGTACGCTAAATGTACCATTCATTATTTTTTTTAAAAGTACGTGGAACTATGGATTAATATGGTAAAAAAGAAGTCAAATTTATACCAGTTACACTGTACTCATATCATTATCAAATCATATATGCACTACTTTATCAACATTGTCTTTGTTTTAGGCAAGAAAGAAACCCATCAAAGTTATTTTTATCATCCCTAAACACACATCATAGCCATGTTTATATGGTCCTACGACCTTTATATATAGTTATCTTTTATAAATCATGTATTTACCTGGTTGTCCAGTCCACACTTGACACACGTAATTTATTGGGCGGCATAAGTTATTGTTTTAAATGAAGTAATAGGAGTAGGACCAGGCAACCCAGCAGTTGACGATGGTCATTTTGATAAACCACGTAATAATGGCCATAAATACAGATAATGCCCCAAAATATTAGTTTCTTTATTGGATTTTCAAACAATAAACCATTAAGAGGAGGAGAGGGGAGGAGGGGATGAGGAGGAGGAGGAGGAGGAGGAGGAGGAGGAGGAGGAGGAGGAGGAGGAGGATAAAGAAGAATATCTACGAGTACTCAGGTTGACAGGATTCACCACGCCCATTTCCTCCCATAGACTTACTTTGTGCAGATCTAGACTATTTTATACTCCACCGCTGTGGAAATTCATGGGTGACGTTCATTCATGCACATCTTGCCGGTGCCAGCATAACTTTCCAGACTTTTGTATTCTAGTGTGCTTATTTGTCCATTTAAGCATTACATGTACTATGTAGCTCAGATATTAAAGTTTAACATTTTTTTTTATGAAGTTCCGCAATGTTATCCAGCTGTCTTTAAGACAAAATAGTTTTGACCCAAGTTAAGGATTACCTCAAGTCATTCTATTTGCCTTGTATTCTTGATGTAACTCACAAAAGTGATTTTAAAATACATATATATCGCCTTAGACATTCACTATTCAAAGGTATGTGAAAATATGACATAATGCGGTTAACATCAATTTCATAGAAGTTACACTGTAGTATTATCATATGTTTAATCTCTTGATAGCTCTTGAAGAACAAGAAGTAAAGTTGTGGAAAAACAATCGCAGGAGTGAAGGGCAAAAGAAAGGGGAAAGGAGGAAATGGAGAAAACAAGAGGAAAATACATCCCTCTTCCAAATAGAAAAATTAACCACAACGTTAGCAAGCGCCATTCTAGTGGTTACTCTGTACCCCCTCCCCCCCCCCCCCCGCCTTCCGCCTCCCATGACTATGGATCCACTAAAACTAAACACTACACAAAAAGTAAGTTCCCCCTTTTTCAAATTACCGTAACTTTTTAACGAAACAAATTTGAGCAGAACAATTTCACAGGGGTGTTCTTACACCAATTGACTAACTTCTGTGTGAAAAAGCGATTGATCCGTGAGGTCATGCATGAGTGAGCATGCATTAAAGGCAAAATTGTCACTTTTCAAAAGTCACAGTACTCCTGTATTATGCCAAAATAACAGTAAAAAATTGTATAATTGCCCTTTTAATAAAGTGTGCTCACTCAACCATGACTAACCGGTCACAACCTCTTATGTTCGTAAAATGTGTGCCGATACATTTCGCTGAAAAAATCCGATTCCATTTTTTCCAATAAACTCAGTGAATTCTACAGTTTCAAAATTTAGGAAGGATGATCATTATTAAACTGAGCACCCTGAGCCGTAAAATATGTGGGAAGTGTCTAGGGAGGTGTAAATCCTTCAACAGAAACAGAATTTGGCAAACTCCTGCATCGCAAATCCCCTAAAATTACCCTTGTCCCTTGTAAATTTAGAAAAGTGAATCACATTTTCACGCAGAAGTTAGTCAATGAAGGCAGAAACATTCCTGCCAAATCATT
Source organism: Eucidaris tribuloides (assembly GCA_001188425.1). Taxonomy (NCBI): domain Eukaryota; kingdom Metazoa; phylum Echinodermata; class Echinoidea; order Cidaroida; family Cidaridae; genus Eucidaris; species Eucidaris tribuloides. The sequence continues at coordinate 97,702 of JZLH01S0189086.1, read as the reverse complement.
TTGTTCAAAACCATTTCATTAAAAAGTTATGGTATTTTGAAAAAGGGGGGAACATCCTTTTTGTGTAGTGTATAGAATCTCACGTCGTCATGGGCGCGAGAGAGAGAGGAACTTTAGCTGGCCTCGGCTTTCATTAGGATGGCGCCCTCTTGAGATTGTAACAGCAGAGGGGTGGAAGAAGAACTCTTCTACCTCTGAAGGAAATTATTCGTTTTTCTGAAGTGTGTTAAACACATCTGTTAAACATAACATGTTGGTTAATTACTTTAGATTAAGTTAATTTCCATCACTTACTTTGAAGAAAAATTAGTTACAATGATTGTTTGTTTGAAAAGATTTTATTTTCTGCATTTCAATCAATTTTCAAATAACAATAACAGAAATAACAAATCAATTTTTTAAATATAAACACATCAATTTTGTATTTCTATTTCTTTTCATTACCCCTATGTATCAAACAAAGAAAACTGAAGTTTGAAACAATCAATGAATAACATGTGTAGAGATGTGGTAACGTGAATAGAAATGTTTTGGGTTGGGGCAATATGTCCAGAGCTAGCTGTATTGAAATAGGTCGCTGCAAATATTTCTATATTGCTGAAGTGTGTATGTTTTTCTCTCTCCAACAAAATAATAGTCATGATTGAATTCTGTTTGAGAACAGTGTCCCAATCTCCCGTTTGTATTTTATGGTAGATCACTAATTATACAAATTATACAGTGTCTATCACGGGAAAAACCTTTAAAAAAACCTTAAATTTGTGAAAATTTTTGTTGAATGTCAAATATCAATTTCTTAACAACAGAAGACGATCCTCTTTTACGCAGAGAAATACGAGGTTATAATACGCACTGCATGCACTAGTGCTCTCTCGCCGCGCTGTAGGAGCATGACTTTTGTTTGCATTCACACTCGAACGCATAATACCAACACGCGTGGTTTTCTCAGTGAGAGAAAATCGTATCTGTGATTGTTTTTGCCAATTCCGCAGGCCTTCTCCTAGCCAATAAAATTGGATTTTTACATTTTTAGAATCCTCAGACTTCCCACTACATATCCCCATCGTCAATATATTAATAGATCTCACACTGTCATTTTACCAAATATGAATTTTTAAACTCAATTCCGCGGGTCATAACGTTGACTTTGGTCACATATTATCATAAATCTCGTGTCAATAGTATATCAAGCTTGTAGATTTGTTACAATGGCAAATAATGTGCCAAAAACTACGGTTTTAGTTCCAATTTACCATTGTGTTGCAAAACTCTAGACCATGAAAAAAGTAAAAGATCGCTTAGAATTGATATGGTTGGGAATTCTACTGTGGCGTTACAGCTTTTACAAAACTTCCCATCTGAAGAGGGCGACATATTTGATTTAATTAAAAAAAAGTTGAAAAGATAGCTTTTGACATTTTACTCAATTCTTACTTTTACTCAATTTCTCTCAGTGTCAGATGTTTTTATTTTCTGCATTCATTGAAGAAAATTATCCTTTAAGCAGGCCTTTTTTATTAGATGAACATGTGATGTTAATCAGTCCTTTGCGAGAAATGTTTTGCAAATTTTCTCCGCATAATGTAATCTAAAAGCACTTACATGATTGGTCGAAGTCACAATTCCTTTAAGAACCAAATTAGTTGAAACATACATGCATATTAAACCGATAGATAGTAATATATTCAGGGTGAAATGTTTGCCTTGAATTTATCTACATGAGGAAACCAACACTGTTCATTTGTCAGTATCAAAGGAAGTATCGACAATAAATGTGACCATCAGAGCATTAATACACTCTAAATTACAAGGATTTAAAATAAATCCTAGTCTGCTGTGAATTTGATTTAATCCACAAATGCTTCAAATCCAAATCTTTTAGATCCAAAAATCGACTGGTCACTATTCACAGCCGAACAGGATTTATTTTAATCTTTTAATTGAGAGTGTAACAATTGTATTACAATGACGACCTGGTTGTGGCTAACCGTAAAATTTCCACAGCAGAAACCTTAAAAAGTATAGATACTTGTGTCTAAATGTCACGTCATTTACCTGTAACGATATCTCTATATTCGTGATATTTACATGATGTTACGAAGTTCATAATTTGAATATATAAAACTAAAAAATGTTTGATATCGCGTGTGTTTTCTAAAAAGTAGGGCAGGAACATGGAAAATCGGGTTTCGAGTTCCCCTCATATTTCATCTTTGAAGGGTTTGCCACTTTTTGCGCAAATTCTCGCTAAAAATAACCATTCTTTCGCGTACAAGGTAGTTCGTCTTACATTTCCTTTGGGAGGGCGTCTTTTGGAATCTTTTGGAATCTTTTGGAATACGTGGGAGTAGAATAAATCAAGTTCAATCGAAAATGGAACTATATATAATACGTCAGATCTAATAAGTTTTATATCATGACGTAACCAAATCTCAAATTGACAGAAGATGGGATTTAAAGAATGGGTTCAGGATTTGCACGCCAAACACGGCAAAGTGAATGAAATTAACTTGAATCATTCACAATGTGAAGATTAGTATTTTGAACACCTCTCAGAGAATCTTTGTGTGAAATAAGTAGCTTTGATAAAAATCTGGACGGTTAAACTTCAACATTTGCAAAGCAACAGCCGTACACGGGCCGCTCCGTAGGTTCCAAATTTGCCCGATCGGCCGCTAGCCGAAGGTCACACAGAGTTCAGCCACTGACCGCTGCGCTCAGCTGGTCATACAAACGTACACATAACCATAACCATGTTCTGCAATTCGAGCGAAATTTAAACTCACAAAAAGCACAGTATTCTGTTAGAATATCATTATTAGTTTTCCCATAAAACAACAAGTTCATGACATATGGATTTCCAACTTTCAACACACCATTTGTACCATTTTGGTAATGATAATAAAGGGAAGTGATCGTCTTGCATATCATGAACGCAATCTTTAAACATCGGGTCCTATATACTTCCCTACGGGGACGGGCTAACTCGGCCCCGGGCTAATTCGGCCCCTCACTCTCACAGGGGCCGAGTTAGCCCGGAGGGTTTAAATCGATCATGAAATACCAATATGACAGTTTTTGTGTTGAAAACTAGCTAATGATACATTTTTTCTCAATTCTTTCGATGGAATTGCATGAAATTCACACTTAACTATAATTTAGCACTTTTTCTTGACCTGACATAACATTTAAGTGACTTTTGGGGCAGTTTTTTTCGCGGCTCGCAATCGCCATTGCGTTACGTGCAAATCTCATTCTGTTGACACTCGACCCCCGTGTTTGGGGGCGATGTTTTTCTGTAATGTTTGTATTGATTACGAATTTATTTTACGATGTTTCACTGATATTTTGATATCACCCCTTTCTTGATGAAAATGGACTTTTTACCCCGATGTCAATGTAGAAAAGAAAATTCTAAGCATTTTTCCTAACCCTTCGATTACGATCGATCTCGATCAAGAAAAAGGGCAAAATTTATTGTTAAGTGTGTATTTTATGTAATTCTATCGAAATTATGGTGAAAAAATGTACCATTGGTTAGTTTTCATTACAAAATCTTTCATGTTGGTGTTTCATGATCGATTCAAATCCTCCGGGCTAACTCGGCCCCTGCGAAAGTGAGGGGCCGAACTGTCCCGGGGGCCGAGTTAGCCCGGATTCTTCCCTACTTTAGCAAAAGGGAGCAGGTGACATATCAGTCCAATTTGAGTTATTGGTGTTTTTGAAACATCTAAGCATGCTGCACCTCTGGGCAAAATTTGAAAGAGAAATAATTATTATATTGAAAGATATTTAACTCAAAATGCTATGAACTTGCATTGCATGTACGGTATACAATGACAGAGACAAATTGCTCATTTGAGAAATTGCACCTTTGCCACTGTCTTGCTTCCTAGTTTTACCGAAATAAGGAAGTAGAACCTTTTTGTCCAATTAGTCGGGGGGGGGGGGGTCCGTCACTCTTATTTTAAATTTAATAATACATACTCTATCCTTCAGCTAACATTCTCATGCAAGTCTACAATAAACAAACAAATACAAAAACAAACACAAAACAAATACTAGAAGTATTCGGGGATGTATAGCCAGGGCCAGGGGTGTATGGTATATAATCAAAATTGAAAACCGAAAATAAGAACGTTAAGAAACCCCCCCCCCCCCACGCCAACTCCCCGCACCCAGTGATAATCAGACACACATGTTCAAGACTAGTCCGTCGCGGCGCGTTGTTAAAGCCCAAGTATAATTTTGGTCGATCCAAAATTTTTGTCAATCTTTCTCAAAGTATTCTATTGTCGACCCTGATATCAGAAAACAACATCAAACCTACTGAAAATTGTTTATAGTGACAAATTACGATGTATACATTAAAGGAGATCATCTAGCGGTCCCCCAACCCCCCCCCCCTCCAAAAAAAAATACACTTTAAGTAATTTCTCAAAAATGGGAGGGTTTTAGAGGGAGCAATTTTCAGGGCATTGCAAAGAATTTCATTTTTTTACCATATACCAAAACTATTCCTCGGCTTTAAGGTACTGTTCAAGATACTGCTTTTGACCTTTCAATGTCTACATGCAATGGCTCCAAAATATCTCAGTGAATGTTAAACTAGGTATGTACCTTCTCGCAATCTAAGATGTACTGAAAAAGATCTTTTGCATTGTCCAAATATTAAGACCAAGTTTTATGGGGAGCGATCTTTCGCTCTTCACTCTGGAATATCATCCCATCATATTTGAAGAACTCCTCTACTACACCCAAGTTTAAATCCACCTTAAAAACATATTTATTCAAAAAGTACTTTGACTGAGTTATCATTACAGTTCCCATCACATCTTTCTTAACATTTTATATTTATTTTTATTTCAAAAGTGCGTAGAGACGCATTTGGCAGTAATATGCGCTATATAAGTATTGTGGTATTATTACTATTATTATTATTATTTTCATCATCATCATTATTATTATGACCATTATTATTAAGTTGAATTCGAATCAACCGAAACCTCCATCTTTGGATATGATTACATGACAGTGGTGCTCTATAAGGTAAAGATGCGGGTTCGACCCTAACAGAGTTTAGTTTTTCAATCCCGTTTTGTTCATTAAGTAATACAGACTCAGTTGGTTTAAGACCAGCTTCTACATTCGTTCGTTTCTACAAGAAGAATCCAAAGGTCTTTGTAAATCAGCTCATTTACTCAGCGTTATGCGTTTTTGTTCAATAAACGGATATTACCTACCCAAATCAGAAATCGAAAAGGGACAAAATTTCTAAGTAACTGTTACGCTATTACGCAACTCGGCACAGAGAACCGTATATGGTCGTATAGTAGGTGAATGTGATTCTAATTTAAATCTGAAGAAGTTTAGGCTAACTTTTCTTTCACGTACAGGAACATTTTCGACTGCTAAATCATACCCGCGCTGATTGAGTAGTTATGCGAAAAACATTTGCCGCGCCCAGTACATTCTTATATCGATTACATTACGGAGGTAAAAGTCATCCTCTACAATTACATTCAAATCCCCTCCCCTCCCTCTTTTCATTATGTTTCTTTCCCCTGTTTATTTTCATTATTTTTTTAGCAGCCGTGGCATCGAGAGTCGTGAACGGCCAGCAGCGCCCTAAAAACATAAATCCTGGGTCCGCCGCTGAGATTTTATTTTCATGAAATTCCAGAAGCCGGTAGATATTTACGCTTGGAGATTATTTTATGTTATGTTAGAATGTTCGTATGCCCTGCAAGAATTCCGAGAAATGTGTGCAATGTTAAAACATTCCGATGCATAACACTACTTTCTTTTGGTGTTCAAGTTCCGTGTAAAGTTTTGTATGTTTATCAGCGCCGCAGAAAGCAGTTTGATAGATTTTTGGTGTTGTTTTTCGTCGTCTCCTTCTATTACAGTCATGGATAAAAGTTTGGAATATGTTTTTCTACCAAATGCATTTTTCAGTCATATCAACAGCAGGTTCCTTGTCCTGAAGTAGAGCCAGGGCGGCGCCACAGGAGGTCAGGGGGTGTGCGGTCACTCCCTATTTTTTCAAACTTATTAAAATAACGGTAATTTCACTGTTTTTCGAAAATTCCACCTCCCCTATTTTAGTTGATTTGGCTGGTAAAAAAAAAATGGTGGGCAAAAAATGCTTTTTGTTGTCGTCGGCCCCCTGCCTCCCGCTCGTTGGATGCTGTTTGGCTTGCAGTGTGGTTAAAAGTTTTGGCAGACAAAATTTTTCCGACGGATTGCGACCCTCCTAAAATTTTACCCTGGCGCTGCCCATGAGTAGAGCTCATTTGAACTTGGTAATGATCTGTTCTGAATGGGTGATTAATCATTAATTGTAAGAAATCTGCACTTTTAAACAGTGCTATGCCAAAAAAAAAATTATATTCCAAACTTTTGTCCATGACTGTACATGTATGTTTACCACAACTATACCATATCAATTCCTTGGAGTCAGGCAAAAGTATCGTTAGGAGCAGGGTTGAATTTGATTTCTATAGTGTACAGTGACTTTAAAAATTTTGAAAGACAGTGTATAGTTTTGTTAAACGTGAAAACCATAATACTTTGCAACACTTCGATTTTTTAATAGATTAATTAATAAACCAAGAAAAAGAATCAAAATCGGGCTTCCCGACTTTTTACCAATGGAAATAGACAAAGCAATATCTGTTCTCAGATAATGATATTAAAAAAGCACAATAAGTACCCTCCCTATTCAAAAGTATTGTAACGTACACTATAACGCATGCACTTTAAGTTGAAGGGGTCTTTCTGTAATGATATCCTTATAAAGTTTATTATTGGAAAAATAACATATTAGGCCTATTTGAAAAGAAATCAATGAATATTCTTTCTCCAAATGCAGGCGCACCCACGACAGAGGGGCTGGAACATACAATTTAACATTTTTTTTTCGCCTCTGTATAGGAGTGGGGTATTAATTCACACTAGCATCGTAATTCGGTTTCATATTTCCCGTGAAATGGTTTTGAAAGACTTTCAACAAACAAAAAACGCCAACATGTTCCTTTGAAGCCGTCTTGGAAAAAAGACACCACCCAGTGAAGAAAAAGAAAGCGTCTCCTATCTTCATAAGACAGTGGTAAGGAGGATATGCCCCATATTTTAGACAAGACCTCTTCAAGTCATAAATTATTATTCTTTCTCAATATTGCAAACATCCTAAACTTTGCTATCACGCGACTTTTCAGTACATTGGATATAATAATGTGGAGAATGGACTTAAGGTAGTAGTCTTATCCTCCTTACCACTGTCTTATGAAGATAGGAGGCGCGTTCTTCTTCGCGGGGTGGTGTCTTCTTTCTGAGACAGCTTCAAAGTAACATTTTGGCATTTTCTGTTTGTTGAAAGTCTTTTTAAAACCATCAAAACCGTTTCAGGGGAAATATGAAACTGAATTACGATGCTCGTGTGAATTAACACCCCACCCCTATACAGAGGCGAAAAAAAATATGTTCCAGCCCCTCTGCATGTCGTGGGTGCACCTGCATTTGATAATCTCTCCGCGTTGGAGAAGAAATGAGAAAGAGTATTCATTGATTTATTTTCAAATAATTTGTTATCTTCCAATAATAAACTTCAGTCGGACATCATTACAGAAAGTTGTGTTGCAATACTTTTGAGTATAGGGAAGGTAGTTGGTTTGATGATGTTTTCTGATGTCTGCCACGACAATACCATCTTTGTGAAGAAGTGATGAACAATATTTTTGATCGACCAAATCTACACCAGGCTTTAAATTTAAAATGACTTTTACATCTTTAATTATAAAGACGTTGATGCATACAGTGAAGTCCAGTTTCACGAAACATAAAAATACGTATTTTGTTTCCTCTCTATCTCTCTCTTTAGATAGTGCGGTATCAACAAAGTATTACGGACACACATATGGCAGGTGGAAAACCTGAAAACCTACCGCCTCCGGCATAAAAAGAAACGATGATGAAAAATGAAACCAACATACATTATATTTACATGTATGATCACATATGGCTTATTTATGCCTCCACCACGAAGTGGGCCGGAAGGATTATATTTTGGGGTTGTCTGTCCGTATACGTGCACGTAATACTTTGTTTACCACAATATCTTAAGAATGAGGCAATTGTATTTTCGTGAAAATTGGCTTAACACCACAGACAGACTGATTGATTGATGGCCAAGGATAGATGACAGCAATATTAGGGGACATCTTTACACAATGCTAGGGCATTCTGCGCATAAGCCTAATTCATATTAAAAGATTTCTTTTTTTGCTTTCATGTATATTCATTTTCACAAATTTCTGTAAAACTGAACAAAATGTAGGCCATGCATCCCCTGACCCAAAAGTAGAGGGATCTATTCCCCTATCCGCGACCCCACCCCACCCCACCCCACCCTCTAAATTCAAGCCCCTGTGGTCTTCACGCCCGAATGCTCAAGAATTAAGCAATGAAAGCATGGCCTCACTCATATCTTCGAATTAGCACCACTACAGCTTCCGGGTAGTCCTAGCTCTAGCCGAATTTTTATTTCGTCTTATTTTCTCCGAGTGTGTTGGGGGCAGCCAAAGACCGCGAATAAGCGCGCATAGCCGAGTGAGGGCGCTTACCCCAGTGATTGTGTCAATGGCCGCCGAAATTAATTTCGGAGCGTATGAATCACTGGGTAAGCCGCCCCACTCGCTATGCGCGTATTTCCGGTTTTGGCTGGCAACTCGAGAAATAAGACGAAATAAAAATTGGCTAGAGCCCTAGACTACTCCGCGGGCGCGCATCGAATCTGATATGAAGTCTTGAAGTCTGATATGAAATGGGTTTACGCGGTAAGACTATGCCGAGTGGGTGGGGGGATTTAGATCTAGAGTAGCAGTGTGATACGATTGGATATGTTGATATGAATGGAGTTCTAGAGATGCCTTTGGTTATGTCGAAATATACCTTCAATTCCCCAGCTAATAATATGCAGCTAGTAGCCAAATAAATGATGTTGTGCGACTTTCAAGCCACCTCTCCTACCATTTTCCTTGATAACTAAAAAAAAATACACAACAACACGCAGATATATTTTCTGGATTTCTTTTCAAAACTTTAATGCGTATCCACTGTCACATCCAACGATTTCAATTCCAATAAGCGGAAATCACACAGAATATACATTTACAAATATGACACTCTTGAATTTATTACAAATTTGCTCAATAAATACATTCAACATAAATAAATGTTAATAGTTCCACGAATACAGTGCATCAACACTTCGTACAGATTAAAGTTTTCGCACCACTTTACAAAAATATGAATACGAATTTACAAGTATTCAATGAATGTATCATCAAATCTTTAAACAAAACATGTCCCTGTAGTACTGAACTAAAAAAATATTAACAAAACTTGAATTAAAAGACTCAACTCCACTGTCTGCGTTTGAAACATCAACGATATTGCTCTAACAATAAGGCCTATCTTATTTGTGAAACGAAAATCCAACGAAAATTTGGCGCAAATATTCGGACAACGATTGATCAGCACCTTTAAAGGGTGATTCCAGACTGATAGCAAGTGGCTTTGAATAGAAGCAAGTAATAGATGAATAAATAGATAAATAAATAAATAAATAAATAAATAAATAAAATAAAATAAATCAGGGAAACACAACAGTGAAAATTTGAAAAAATATGAATTAATTTATTTATTCTTAAAAACTTTTTACAAGTTAGCAGCACTGTATTGTTCTGTGCGAGTAGCCATCCATTTGTTTGCACAAAACGTCACCCAATTTTCATTTGCTTTGAAGAAAGTCAAGAAACTACTTCTCTATCTCTGTAATCCATGTATGTTCAGACTGAGAACAAATATTTTACATGCTTTCGTATATGCAGTTAGTTCGTCACGGGCATAAATTTTCAAGAAAATGAAAATTTAGAGAAGGATTATATCCAAAAAAAAATGAAAGGTAGCTCGTAGTGAATGTTATATTGTTGCTAACTTTGTAATTTTTGAAATTTTCACAAATTAATAAATGTATTTATATTTGTTTTCACTAATGTGTCTCCCCGATTTTCCGCTTCTTTCCTGGAATATCCCTTTAAACTCAACAACATCCACCAGAATTCGATCTTGATCACCCAACTCCATTATGAGACACCCCCACGTATGAACACTCAAATATCACACTATATGACGTCTCAATGTACGTAAGACAAAAATCGCTGCCTTTGAAAAAGCAGAGTTCAGGCAAAAGTAGATTCCATGAATCTTAAGTTACGTAGCTACAAATCAATCGATTATAGCTTGCCAGGAAATCAAAA
>JZLH01S0189086.1:69029-83001 GCA_001188425.1 Eucidaris tribuloides | reverse complement strand
TTTGACTGGAAATCCCCGGAAAATACGGTTTGATAATTATTTTTTTATAGGTCAGTGAAAAAGGCCAAAAAACGGCCAAAAAGCCGTTTGGCCGGCACTTTGAATTCTTCCCGGCCAAATGATCTAAAAAATGGCCAAATTCGGCGTTTTTGGCCGGAAAAAGGCCAAACTGGCAACCCTGGACAAGATGCTTCTAGCAACTCCACAGCGGAGGCATAAAAATCTATGGATGGCACACACCATAATATCTTAATGGAATGTAATTTATATGCATTGCAAAATAATATAACTAAATATACAGAGTGTTTAGCAAAAAACCCAACCCAACTTCCACCAGGAATATATAATCTCAGAAAAATAATTATGTATACATTACCACAAAGATAATTTATTACTCTTTCATTTGATGCCATATTTGTCATAATTAGGCCTTGAGTTAACGAATTACACAAATTTTGAATGAGCAATGTCAAAATAAAACTGCTGTGTGCACAATATTCAGATTTTTAACAACGGAAGGTCTCGGTGACTAACCATCTGTACCATGTTGATGAAAAGATCTGCATCTTGTTCGCGAACAATTTTGACATTGCTCATTTAAAATGTTTGTAATTTGATAACTCAAGAATTAATTTTAAAAGATATGGTATCAAATGAAAGAGTTATAAATCATCTTGGCGATGACGCATTGCAATGAACATAATCATGTGTATGAGATTATATATTCCTGGTGGAAGTTGGGTTCCGCTTTCTCATAAACACTGTATAAGAAACATCACGAAAAAAGTTTGATAACATTTCTCAACAGATGACAAAGCTCTATCTGATTCTGACAAGAGGGTTTTGTCTGTTTTATCCATTTTACCGACGGCCCACCCAAACAGTTTAGACTTCGGAGAGCAACTACTGTACTGGTACAACAGACCATCCCACCAGGGATTATTTAAACTGTAAACACGAAAATAATAACACACAGGAGACCATGTTTCAAGCATGTGTTGAATTCATGAAGTTGACTGTTTGAAAGAAACACAGGTTAGGTTGGATGACTGGAATATTTTACAAGCTGTTATTGATCAGAAAGTGGGATCTACACTTCAGGGATAGTGTGACAGACACAACAAAAACATCATGCTGGATCAAGCTTGTTTGTGTTTGATAGGGGGGGGGGTTCATGTCATAGTTTCATATTTTGGCAGATCCTTCCTTTGGCAGAAATTCTTACAAGTGATTAATTTCCATGTTGTCTCTGATCTTTGTAATGTAGGATGAATCTAATTTGATAACAGGTACAAACACAACAAATGGTGTGAACTAAAATAAAAATCACAACAGAACTTGTCAGGAAAGCAGTAATGTATAGAAGTGCAAAACATTTCAAATCATGCACTTACTGCAAATAAACCCCTCAAAAAAGTTCTGCAACTCAACTTTGAGTGTTGATATATCTCTTGGTGGTATAGTATAATTCTTGATATTGGTAAGATATTGGCATAATTGAAAAGCCTGTCTATTTCCCTTCACAATGATACCTCATTTGCGATAAATTATGGATTCATAGAATGTGCAAGACATTTAAATAAGGGTCCAAGTCAAAAGTGAAAAGCTGCAAAATGCATTGTTATCAGCACTAGTTCAGCATTCATTTGTATTGTGTTTAGTGATGTTATGGTTTTTAATGAAGTTTCAGTTGGTATGGTTTTTAATGAAGTGCTATGTGTTGTTTTCACATTTTGTTTTGAATATGGAATGAGATTTAAGTGGGTAATAGTGAAATTATCATTGTCTCTGAGTTTCATTAGGATTCTGGCAATTTTGCAAGGTCCCCTCCATCGATCAACACATGACACTTAACTAAAAACCATCACAACATCATTTAACACAATTTACTTTCCTTACAAATGCATACTGAACCGGTGTGCATTTTTGTAGGTTTTCCCTTTTGATTTGGCCCCTTATTAAAATGTCTTGCACGTTCCATGAATCCATAATCATGGCAAATGAGGTATCATTGTCAAGGGAAATAGACAGGCTTTTCTCAAAGATACAAATATCAAGAATTATACTATGATACTAAGAGAGATAGCAACACTCAAAGATGAGTTGCAGAACTTTTTTAGAGGGGATTATTATTGCTACAATATCACATATCATTTGCTTAACATACACAGTGTTGTATCCAAGACCACACGTTACAAGACCGATGGTGACCCAAACATAATTTTTCCACAGGGATTTTACAGATGGCTAGGACCGAGGTCGAGACCAAGGTCACCAGAAAGAGCCCCGAGGCTGGCCTCAGACACAACATTGCTGATAAATTACACAGCAACTTACATAGGCGTACGCAGGATTTTGTCAAGGGGGGGGGGTGTTCATCCGCGACCAAATCCTAGGTTCAACATTTTTCCCGGTCACGCCAGCCGCCGAAAACTCCCTCAGCGGGGGAGGGAGGGGTTGGGGGTAGTGACGAAAATTTGTTTTTTCCAAATCCAAGGTCCAAAATTTTTCCCGGTCTCGCCAGCCGCCGAAAACTCGCTCAGCGAAATAATTTCAGACGAAATAATTTCTTCCACGATCCAAGAAAATCAACATTTATTTCATGTTTTCAGGTTATTTCACATTTTAAACACCCCCTTTTGACGAAAAAAGGGGGGTGATTACGGGGGAAAAGGGGGGTGTTTGGGGGGTGTTAACACCCGTCTTTGGCAAATCGGGGGTGTTTGAACACCCCAAACCCCCCCCCCCCCCCCCCCCCGCATACGCGTATGGCAACTTAATATCTTGTGATTTTGTATAACCCTGTTCAAGCGCTTAAGGATGCAAACTGTATCCTACCATACCATGCCAGGCTATTTCATTTGCAAGGATTGTGGTGCTTTAGTGGGAAGCATACAACGCAGGTACCAATTTGGTATGCTTCACCAGTGTTGGAGGTCTCGAGGCCGGCCTTGGCCTTGAGGCCGACTTTGCCATACTCGGCCTCGGTCTCATAATCCTGTGACTCAGACTCATCCTCAGCCTCGTACCATGCGCCCTCAGTGACGTGGGTCAAGCCGGGCCGAGGCCGCAAGATTTTATAGAATGTGGTGAATCCAAGAATAAACCCCATTTCAATGTTTGGACATGCGTTTCTAAGTATTTTTAATTACTACATGTATTTCATAGAGAATTGTGGAAATCCTAATATAGTATGAAGCTACATTAATTCACCTCTGAGCACAATCCACCTTCCCAGTATAAGTCTCACCCAGTTATTCATGTTGGTCTATGTTTCTCCATGATTTCGCTGCTCTATTTCTGTAACAAGACAGAGTTATGAAAGTCGATACACATTTATTAGCTCAATGTTCTGATGACATTTTAGTCATTTACATCAAATATTGTTGACTTCAAAGTCAGCAAATATTGCTTTAATTTGTTTAAATTATTCTGAAATTGAAAAATCTGCATGTGGTTGATTTGAAAGAATCATTGATTGGTTGAATAATTGTGTTTAATTGATTGTAGTGTTTCGAAGCAATTTTAGGTTAAAACTATGCCCTAACATATTACATTATTTTGTAAGTTAGTGACTTGGACTCTGCCTCGGCCTCAGAGAGTGGTGACTTGGACTCAGACTCGGTCTTGGCCTCAGAAATTGGTGACTCAACTACAACACTGTGCTTCACACCAGAATTTGGGAGATCCACATGCTCAGTAAAGCCAAATGCGTTTAGGCACTGTCTCATCAAGGTTTTTCACCAAAGAGTACACTTGTGAAAATAAAAGATATTAATTTTACTAATTTGGAGACAAGACTTTTTACCTTAAATGAGTCAAATACATACATTTAAAAAAAAATCAATTTAATGTACATCAAAGTAGTATTGTGTACCTTATGGCATAACAAACACAATTTGGTATGATGAACCTGTATGTATATGGATAATGTTCCATTCTCATATTCACATCAAATCTCAATGCTATTCTACCAAGGCTTTCAAACAGTCATGATCAGCTGCATATATTTTATTTTCTTTGAATCTATGAATCATCATATATACATATATATATATATATATACCAAGCCACACACATACAAGATTATTAATGTAATTCACAGAAAGTACTGGCTTGCAAGTCTTTGGGATTTTCCTCAAAAGATGTTTTACAGAAAAAAGTTGCATATAATGATAAGCTCTGCTCAAATATCATTAAGTACTAGTACATAGATTCTGCATGCATATGGCTGTACTAGTGTAATCAAATATACATACACACCTTGAAAATGAAAGTGAAAAACCATTTTCACTCCACACATTTATTTTTATTTCAGAATTCATAATATGGACTTGAAGAAATTAAAAAAAAGCTTGACTGCAAAACTGCAAAAGCAATCCTGAAGCAATTACAAGTTTAAATGACTTATTGCATCATCTTTTGAAAAAAGCATGTGGTAATTTGTCTCATTCACAAAGTCAAAATGACACATGAATAAATTAAATTTGTTGGATGTCTTAATACTTGTACCATGATAATCTCCAAGACAATGCTAGAAATATTTGATAGAACCATGTGATACACAAGCACCTAGCACATTCATAATGGAAGCTGTCCAACATCACACTTGCAACAATAGAGAAAGTACGAAGAAAAAAAATATATTTTTTTTATCAATTCCTGCTCTCATATCAGTTCTCCTTTCAAAAAATATTACCACTAAATTGACATTTCATTTTATCAGTCCAGGTCCCATGAGTCATGACTGAATAATTATCTCAAGGATGGGAAACACGGATGTGGTGTTAATAGAACAATACCCCACCTGAATTTTTTTCCCAAAGAATTTCTTCCCTGGTGTGCCACTGACGATAGTCCCATCTGGACTGATTTATTAACTAATTTACACCTCTCTAGCTCTATCACTGCACGTCGGACAGCTTCACCTCACTGTATATTTTTCGTCGTAGGGGGTGCAATCTGTCTGCATACCTCTGTGTACTGAGGCTTTTCTCCCGGATCACACCCTCTATGACAAAAAATGTATAGTGAGATGATATTAGTGATTATAATACAAAATCGTCCAGACTGGACTACACCGACTATAGAGAGTGCTATTTAATTTATTGCTTGGCTACGTACAGTTGCTACTGGAGTCTACAGGGCAGCAATATTGCAGTCGCCTTGTGTGGCTCTATTAGAGAATGCACTGTCCAGAACCCATATTTTGTGGCCATATGGGTTTCAGTCCCAAATTTGACATTTCTTTTGCTCTAAAGAGGTGTACAGGTCATGTACACAGCAGTTTATTCCGTCAGAAGTGAAGTTAATGATTGATCACTACTCGCTAGCACTCTCTCTCTCATCAGTGGTGCAGGGCCAGGGACAAAAATTAGTAGGAAAAACAATATTGCATCTCCCACATGTTCCTCTCAAAGGCTACTGGCACTCTCATCTACTCATTTACCTCCTGGCAAAGTCCTGTTAGGCATCAAGTCCTCAACAAGGATAAAACAGTGCTGAAGAAATGCTCTTAAAGTATTCAAATACTACTAACATAAGGTCAAGGCACATGTCAAGAAGTACCTTCATAGAACATAATGCTTCCCTACCATACAACACATTTCTCTTTACCCAGATTCCCAACTCTTCTACTCCTTGTCCCTGTACATCTTCCCAACTTCAGATCAATTGGACAGAAGAAACATCCAGATGCTGGAAAAAAATATGACCCTTGAACCTTAAGAACTCTACTAACACAGACCAACACTCTGGTGGGAATTTGTCAGATTATTATATTAAGCTCTTGCAAGTTTCCCACAGAAATTGAAGAACCATTCCATGATACATTTTTGTCTTTTCATCCCAGACCACATAAGCCCCATTTTGGTGTGGGGTTGTGGATTGTGGCATCCAAGTAGCATATGAAAACCATGCAGAGATACATATAATAATAATAATAATAATATCGTTTATTTACCCAGGGTAGCCACTTCAGTCAAAAAAACTGTTCTCCCAGCAGGCCCTGCATAACATAATTGTAATTATTACCCTTTTCTGGTCTAGAATGCTGAGCGCCTGGCTAGAAAGCAGAAGGTGTGATGTTTTAAGGTCTTTGGTATGACTCTAACCACTAGGCCATCACACCAGCCATCATTTCAAATTTGTGATGGCCTCCGCTTATTGACCAAGTTAATTACAAGGCTTTCCATGACTTTGGGAGATTTTGCAGTAGAACTTATTTCACAAGGACTTTCCAGGTCTTTACCTGTCCTGTTACTACTTCTGGTCCTCAGAGCTTGTGAGACAATGAAGGTTTCTTTCATCTTCAATCATGCCAGTTCGTAGTATTTTCCAGTCTTGGGATCAAAGTAGCAGTTGAGGCAGGGATCATAGAGGAGATCCAATTCCTCCTCCCCATCCGTGTCCCCTCCTCCTCCCCTCGGCTGGGACTCGCTGCTTGATGACTTGTGCCTCCCTCCATCACTTATAAAACCTGAACAGGTGCAAAAAAGAATGAAGAAAAGAAGATGTAAGCTATAAGTGTACATGCTACTAAACAGGGTTGGTGACTTTTATGATTATAATCAATTCCTTTTTACCCTTTGGATGCTAACAGCGCACCAACTTGCAGATGCGTAACCCCAATGGGGTACTATCTGCACCCACCGTTTCACCGAGAACATAATCAATTCCATACCTTTTAATTTGAATGATAAACGTCACGGAAATTCCTACCAATGATATTTTCCATAAAATGAAGACACAATGAACCAAATAAATGAGTTAAAATATCTTGGCTTGATAGCAATTGGAATTTTCACAGAAAATCGTACATTTTCAAAGATTATACACATACTGGTAAGTCCAAAAACAATCCAGTCCCTGTCTGTATTTTTTGCCCAGCACCTAAAGTGTTAAATAATTAATCCAAACAATGCCTCAAAAGTGGGAAAGGGGTTTGATTTGAAAAAAAAAATCAATCCATCATTTAAAACAAGAAATCCTTTGATTTTTCACTTTCTAAAACAAAAGTGAAGAAAAAAAAATCAAATTTGGATTTTATTCAGAACTTTTCTTTTATTTTCATCACATGAGCACTTACTTCTTTGTTATTTAACTCACTGGAGACAAAGTACGAGTTAAAGTAATAGGCTAACATTGTGGAGCTTCAAATTAAAAAATTGTCAAATTTTGCTATCTGAGCTACATGGTAGTGTTTGAATGGACAAGTAAACACCCTACAATACAAAAGTTTGGAAATTTATGCTGCCACTGGCAAGATATGAATGAAAAAACAATTAATACTCAGAGCGAGTAAAAAATAGCCTAGATCCACACACAGTAAGTCGTTGGGAGGAAATGGGCAGGTGAATGCGGTCAACTTACGATTTTCACTTTTTTATAGCACTAAATAATCATTCTGAAATACATTTTTTTCAGGGCTTTAGTTTTAGACCTTATCAAAGACACTTGGAGCATGGAGGATTATGTAGCTCAAATTTTTTTAACTGTGGCAAATGTTAGCCAGTGGCTTTAACTCGTGTTGGGGGTAAAATGTGTGTTACAGTGAAATCAAATCGCCTCCAACCGGTTAACTAAATCAGTAACTAAAATCACTTGATTTAAATCTACCAACCCTGCTACTGAATCACACAATGATCTGTCATGAAACAAGAGTGTCGCTGGGGCGAGCACATAATACGCCCGCCTGTAACGCGGAAAATGAAAACATGTCACTGTGACCTTGACCTTTGACCTTTCGACCTCAAAATCAATAGGCTTCCTGGGATCCATGCTAGTATCACACACACCAAATTATATGAGCCTGGGTTACGTTAAACTGAAGTTATCACGTTTATAAGGACTTCACAAGGGTAAGATGAAAACATGTCACTGTGACCTTGACCTTTGACCTTTTGACCTCAAAATCAACAGGCTTCCTGGGATCCATGCTAGTACAGTGTATCATACACACCAAATTATGTGAGCCTAGGTTAAGTTAAACTGAAGTTATCGCGTTTACAAGGACTTCACAGGGGTAAGATGAAACCATGTCACTGTGACCTTGACCTTTGACCTTTCGACCTCAAAATCAACAGGCTTCCTGGGATCCATGCTAGTATCATACACACCAAATTATATGAGCCTGGGTTAAGTTAAACTGAAGTTATCGCGTTTACAAGGACCATATCAATTTCTTAACAGAACACGCTCCTCTTTTGCGCAGAGAAATACGAGGTTATAATAGGCACTGGTCATGCACTACTGATCACGCCGCACTGTTGTAGGAGCGTGTCTATTGTTTACATTCACACAGGAACGCATAATGATAATGACTGTGTCGATTTTAGCCAGCGGAATAATGGTGTCTATGATTGGGGTTTGCTAATTCCGCGGGCCTTCTCCTAGCCAATAAAATTTGATTTTTACATTTTTAGAATCCTCAGACTTCCCACTACAAACACTCATCGTCAATATATTTATAGATTGCGCACTTTCATTTTATGAAGCGGCAAAGTCAGAAAATATGAGGAAAACGGGGATCTTCCACAAGATTTTTTTACCAAAAAGGAAGTCTTTAGACTCAATTCCGCGGGTCATAACATTGACTTCGGTCACATATTTTGATCTAACCTTAAAGAGAAACATTTGATTATCATAAATCTCGTGTCAATAGTATATCAAGCTTGTAGATTTGTTTCAATGGCAAAAAATGTGCCAAAAACGACAGTTTTAGTTCCAGTTTATACCATTGTGTTGTAAAACTCTAGACCATGAAGAAAGTAAAAGATCGCTTAGAAATTGATATGTTCACAAGGGTAAGATGAAAACATGTCACTGTGACCTTGACCTTTGACCTTTCGACCTCAAATGAATAGGCTTCCTGGGATCCATGCTAGTATCATACACACCAAATTATAGTTGAGCTGGGTTAAGTTAAACTGAAGTTATCGCAAACAAAATGAGAGATTATAGTTTCATCACAGCCAGTGATACTACTTTGATAAGAAAAATGGACTGGGGGTAGGGGTGGGGTGGAGGTGATCAAAGAAAACATTTTCAAGGAACACATCAAATAATTCTCTGCAAGTGGCAGGTGTTTTGTCACTTGCATTTTTTTTTTTTTTTGAAATCCAAAATGACATTGTTGATTGGTTTTGAACTGAAAGAATTAGCCCCTTAAACAGGTGCAATCACTTTCAGACATTTTTTTTTCTTTTTTTTAACATGCTTTTGATAAGAGTGCTAACACAGGTACCACCTAATGCCAGCTGAAAAGTGCTCGGAAGTGCAGTCACCTATTTTAAGTGATGCAATCGGTAGATTGGGCTATGAAAAAGGGGCGGGACACAATCCGAATCCCATTTATCCATTGTCCTTCGCGGTATCCGCGTGTTCGAAAATTTCCAGAATATAATGAGTTCTAACGAGAGCATGAAGTTTAAGGCCACACGTCAGCTGTCATTTTAATTCAGCGATTTAAGACATAGTGTCAAAAGGATTTGTCTCTTTTTTACCTTTTATCCAATAAAAGATGCGTTACCTCTCCGTCGATATCTCACTTCCTTACTTTGATTACTTTAACATATGATCAAATTTGGCATTAATCTAGTCAGACAAGATCTACAAAAAAATTAATAAAAAAAAATAGTCAGACAAGATCTACAAAAAAATTAATTAAAAAAAAATAAAGAAAAAATCTCTTGAACTGGAGACAAATGTCCTGGTTTAGTACATGAGATCGAAGGTCCACGGGAACGGAAATTAATAACGCTAATACAAATGATAATAATAATGATATAGTTATGTTGATCAAACATGTAGTTATGAACAGTAAAATGACATTCCTTTTGCTCGCTCCCCCGCCCCTTTTCCCCCAAAGTCTTGGCTATTAAACATGCAACTACCACCAAATTTGGCATGCATATTGTCACGCATATTATCTGAAAACAAGCACGTTTTGAAGAGTTCATTTCTTAATCATATATCATTGATTTTTTGGCATATGAAGTGTCATATGAAAGAAGATAAAATAGTTTCTAATGTTCTCACGATCATGGTTATCCTGAGTGAATTCAAACAGTGCTTCAAATTTAAACTTGCCTATGCAAATGAGTATCACTTCTAATTGTCTTTACTCAGTCAAATATGCATGACAAGCTCTGTGACTGTGACTGATTAACATTTTGTGCGCTGACGGCACAACGCACATCAACTTATAACCTCAATGGGTACTGACAGCGCACCGGTTCGCTGAGAAGACAATCAATTTCATATGTGTTCATTCCACATTTAAGCATCACTGAAATAACCACAAATGAAATTGTTCTTAAAATGAAGAAACACTGAACCAAATAAATTTGTAATAAAGACCTGTCAACATGATTAATTTTTTGAAGAAATCAGATTTCTGGGGAAGGTTACAGTTACAATAAGACAACAATCTAGTTTCTGGCTAACATGCCTGAATTTTTGACCAGAAACCAAAGTGTTGAATGAAAGAGAGGAAATGCTTTCTAAATATGTACACAATGCTTTACATATTTGTTAGTAAGATACAAGAATTCCAATAGTGTGGGTTTCCCTTTTTCTGAGACACCATGTATAAATTTTCTCATTGTCATACAATATCCTGCTTTTTTCTTTTCCTCCTCCTCCTTCTTCTCATTCTTCTTCTCCTCCTCCTCCTCCTCCTTCTTCTATGTCTTCTTCTTCTTCTCGTCCTCCTCCTCTTCCTCCCTTCCCATTCTTCTTCTCCTTCTCCTTCATCAGTCTCCTCTTCTTCTTCTCCTTCTTCTTCTTGTTCTTCTTCTTGTTCTTCCTCTCCTTCTCCTTCGTCAGTCTCCCCTGCTTCTTCTTCTTCTTCCTGTACTTCTTCTCCTCCTCCTCCTCCTCCTCCTCCTCCTCGTCATTATCATCATCACCACCACCACCACCATTGCATTGGTCAAATTGAGGCCTTTTTAAAATTTTGTCGCAGTGAAACAATATATTCTTGTTACTTTTTCATAATTTCCTGATTGCCACAGATTTTGATAATCTTGAATGTACAAAATGCTGTCTACCCCCCCCCCCCTCCAATGAAAATAACCTGAATACACCATTGTAAAGTGCTACGACCCCTGTACTTTGGGGGAAAAAAAAGCAATTCATAAGATTATAAGGATTACAATAAACTCTTCACTTTTAATTTATCAACCTTTTTATTACTTTTTAGAGCACCGGTAGAACTTCCTAAATACAAAATAGGGATATGGAATAATGGAAACTCGCTAATGAAACAAATGCCAAAATTTGTGGTATGTCCATCAACAATATCTGGATCTTTAATCGTGTAATATCATTTGTGTCTGTGGGTAGGGAGTAGGCATTGTGTGATGTCAAATATGTTTACCAATTCATGATAATGGGAATCATTTAGCACACTTGCCGTAGTGGATCCATCATCTCTCTGCCAGATGAATGTTTTTCATCATTCCAATCTGGAGTTTTCCACAAGAGCTCCCATTCTCTCACGGTTGGTATACTAACTATCTATCCCTGGGGAATAAAAACACTCATGTGCTTTAATCACCTCTTCCTGTTTCAGCTACTGTGTCTATGTCATTTTGTCCTGATAACAAAGACTATGATGAGCATTTTAATTTTTCCTTGTTTTTTTTTTCTACAGGGTGTCTCTGAAAAAAATGGGAACAACTGAAAAATAGTTTTTAACCCACTGGCTATAGGGACAGGACGTGCTACGTTTTAACTCTAAGGGAATTACAGAATCTCAGAGGCAACTATAATAAACTTATTTGTGTAACTTGTGTTAAGTATTTTAAAGCAAGTATGATAACTCTATATTGACAAATGCAAATCTGATGAAAGAAAGAATATACGCACAAGTATTCTACTTGAATATCATACATGTACTACACAGGCAGTCATACCTTTTGAGAATATCTAATATAACTAAAACAATTTCTTTTTCTGATTGTAAAACTTTTTTTTGAGACACACTGTACTTCAATACCAGGTACCAGTTGGCAACTGGGCATATGAACTTACATGTTACACCAGTACATAAATTAATGGTGGAGTAAGGGGTGTGTCTTGTTTCTCTTTCATACGACCCTCACCTAGTTTTCATGAAGTACCATGTGACCACAGAAAAAATAAGATCATCCAATAAATTTTACCTAGAATTGACAGGGTTGAAAACATTACCACAAAATGTCAAAATATTGCCATAATTCAAAATAAACACAATTCTCCCAAGGTCTTGCTCACTACTTAATGTGTTCTGGCTACAAAAACCGGATATGCACATATTCATTCTATGGCAATTAGAGAATTTCAGAAGTAATGTGTTAAGCCCACCTACACCTTTGATGTGGGAACTTTTTGCAGAGTTCTAAACTGAGCTATGAATGTAAAGAGGAGAATTGCCAAAAATCTTTAAAATATCACAAGTGAAATAATAATGGTCAATTTTGATTGCTTCATGTTCTTAAAATATATCTTGAGTGATTAGATTGTTGGAAAGAACAATGCATATGGACATTTATGTAATTTTTTGGAAAAATAATCCTTCATATTTTTCACAAGAAGTTATAGAAAAATGAGTCATAATTTATATTTCTTTTTCATCATAATTTGAAAAAAAATCCAAAATTTTAATATAACATGTACAGACAAATGCCAGAAATCCCCGGGTAAAATTTCAAATTCATAACTTAACCAGAAGTAGTGTATTTCTGTGGAGGTTTGTAATCAGACTACAATATGCATGGCTGATTTCAGTGATATGCATGGGTGACTTCAAACCTGGTTTTTTTTTTCTCGAAAACATGACTGCTGGGATCAGTCTGCTGCTACATAAATTATCATAGCTTTGCATAAACAAATTTATAACTATAAATGCGGTATCATAATAAAGCTGAGAATGCATGCTTTTTCTGATATTCCATTTAACAGGTACACTTATTATTTACAATTACATTCCACACTTTATATGTAATTTCATGTACGATTAATTTATATTTCATTATGTTATGTTTATAAAGGTGCACTTGCCTGCCAAGCTTTTTGCTTTTTAAAGGTGTTACCTGATACTTTTCATTATTATGATATTTCATGACTTTTTATTGGAAAATAAATGTGAATTGAATTTTTTATTTTTCAAAATATACAAGTTCCCTGATTAGTTATAGTGGGGTCCCAAGAAATGACAGTAGTTCTTGACTTTTCAACTAAACAGTTCATTACTTTCATCACAGCATACACTTTCACACAAATTTATCTGAAATCGAATCAGCAGTTTTTCATCAATCAACTCAGAAATAGGTTATTCCACATTAAATATCCCAAAATGTCCAAATACTTGATATGCATTTTAAATATGGTGAAAGAAGGAAATGGAAGCTGTGTTTTCTGTTTAATGCACAAAATATATTCACATTTTAAAGACACTTTGGCGTGCAGAATTTCCATCAAATATTACATGGGAAATGTTTCGTCTCCATTACACATGTAATATGAAAGATTAAAACGATAGCTTCTTGTAAAGTCTTGAATATAGTACTGTATTTGAATAATTACTCTCATATCCTGAAACAGCATTACGAAACAAACATAGCTGGAATGAAAAGAAACAGAATTCTTAACTTATCTTGATCTTGCATAGAAATTAAACATTTCAGAACTACCTATACAACAGTCTGACAGATATGTTACATTTTAATCCTCATATGAATTATCCTTCATTTTTGTTTAAATATTTCCAGTGATGCAAAGTAAATGACAGTCTTTCAAGATCTTCACATGCCATAAAGGGAGTGATGAATTTAAATTCTGTATTGCCCATGTAGTATTTCCCATGTAACATTTGATGGAAAATCTTACACATGCTACATTTGACATGTATAGTTTCTGCACATTGAGGGTTCTTGCAAACATGATCTTTTTTTAAATTATCCATTTTTGTTACACGGAATCAACACCA